>JAUCRC010000020.1:709954-888572 GCA_032399595.1 Tetragonula carbonaria
ATAGAAGACGAAAGAATTATAGAAGACGAAAGAATTATAGAAGACGAAAGAATTATAGAAGTCGAAAGAATTATAGAAGACGAAAGAATTATAGAAGTCGAAAGAATTATAGAAGACGAAAGAATTATAGAAGTCGAAAGAATTATAGAAGACGAAAGAATTATAGAAGACGAAAGAATTATAGAAGACGAAAGAATTATAGAAGACGAAAGAATTATAGAAGACGAAAGAATTATAGAAGTCGAAAGAATTATACGAAAGAATTATAGAAGACGAAAGAATTATAGAAGACGAAAGAATTATAGAAGGAAGATTTAGAATTATAGAAGACGAAAGAATTATAGAAGACGAAAGAATTATAGAAGACGAAAGAATTATAGAAGACGAAAGAATTATAGAAGACGAAAGAATTATAGAAGACGAAAGAATTATAGAAGACGAAAGAATTATAGAAGACGAAAGAATTATAGAAGTCGAAAGAATTATAGAAGACGAAAGAATTATAGAAGACGAAAGAATTATAGAAGTCGAAAGAATTATAGAAGTCGAAAGAATTATAGAAGTCGAAAGAATTATAGAAGTCGAAAGAATTATAGAAGTCGGAAGAATTATAGAAGTCGAAAGAATTATAGAAGTCGAAAGAATTATAGAAGTCGAAAGAATTATAGAAGTCGAAAGAATTATAGAAGTCGAAAGAATTATAGAAGTCGAAAGAATTATAGAAGTCGAAAGAATTATAGAAGACGAAAGAATTATAGAAGACGAAAGAATTATAGAAGTCGAAAGAATTATAGAAGTCGAAAGAATTATAGAAGTCGAAAGAATTATAGAAGACGAAAGAATTATAGAAGACGAAAGAATTATAGAAGACGAAAGAATTATAGAAGACGAAAGAATTATAGAAGACGAAAGAATTATAGAAGTCGAAAGAATTATAGAAGTCGAAAGAATTATAGAAGTCGAAAGAATTATAGAAGTCGAAAGAATTATAGAAGACGAAAGAATTATAGAAGTCGAATGAATTATAGAAGAGGAAGAATAAGAAAAGAAGAGGAAGAAGAAGAGGAAGAACAAGAAGTAGAAGAGGAAGAAGTATAGGAAAGGAAAATATATTAGGAAAATATATAATGTGGTTAAAATTGAATCAAGGTAGATTGTTAACTGCATAGGTACTACCGTAGGTAAAGGCATTTGTAGTCAGTCACGAGTATATAATGTAACGCATTGATTCATTATACAGAAATAGTATTAGTTAGTTTCTCGCCTGTCTGTCGAATTTTCATTTCATTCTATGTTGAAATTGTATAAAATATAATTTCATAATCATCCAAATTAGAGAAACTAACATTCTTTTATACGTTGTAATTTTGTACTTCGTACCTGAGAAATGAACTTTTTCGATGAACCAGCTTTGCATTAAACGATTCGTCCGCGGAGTTCGTAATATCCGAATATTTTTCTCAATAAATAAATTGCTCTTCTCGTAAATAATTTCTCACTTTTATGACTCTAGTGTGTTCTCCCTTCGAAAGTGTACCTCAATCTTTGCAACGATTCTCCCTTTTTAAAACTCGACTTCGTGCCTCGCGTTCTGTGATATTCCGCCGCGTATGCATTTCAATTCGACGCATCTGCCGCGTTCTTTGAACCTGGTGCTCGCCATTTATCCGTGACGTGAACACACAGCTTACGTATAAACAGGCCGAATGATACATTAGTATTATCGGTGCGTCTTGCAAACTTAGAACTTTGCGAAACTGACTAATGCTAGCGAAACGTTGGTGCGGCAGAAGCTTAAACGCGCAAACTTCGATTAATTGTTGAAGCAAACCAAACCGTGAAAATCTCGAAAGTCTCATTAGGATTAATTTGTTTTCTGTGTCCGTTTAAACTCTTTCTCTCTCTCTCTCTCTCTATATATATATATATATATATATATATATATATGTGTGTATGTATATATATATATATATATCTTTCCTTTTCTCTCAAGTAAAAACGTAGAGAAATAGATGGAAATATGGTGATTCGAACAGGACTGGAGTTATTCTTTTTCTCTGTTCAGTTTATATTATTTTCATTGTTAATATACGTCCTCGATATGATAAAATTCCATGTTATTCTTTTTGACAAGCTTCCCATTTCTGTGTACAGTTTCAGTTAGCTGACACCGAATCGCATTTAACGATTCGTCTGTGTTTCTCTACTTGAATGAAGTTGCAGAAAAGTATTCAACGTGGAAATAATTTTTTTCTCTTTTTTTTTACCGACAACGAGTTTCCATTTTTTCACGAGTTTCCGACAATTTCATTTCCATCGGTAGTTTAATATTTCATTAAAAAATAAGTAAATATATTTCCCAAGTGACATCAGGCAATTTTCTTTCACCGGCAACGAGGTTTTTGCTTCAAGAAACAGATGAAACGCTTAATAGTCCGACACCATCTCGGTTCGAAGAAACAACCGTATAGAAACACTTCTAAGGAAATGTGCTCCAACGGTGTTCCAGCATAACTGGGATGCTCTCTCAAGGGTCTTACGACGCGCTTATATCACAATTAACATATGAATATCTTCCTGCAAACATTTCCACTTACGGCTGGAAATCTTGAATGAGAACTTCGAGAAATTACGCTTTAGAAGTTTTAACGCTACAACGTATCGCTTCGTAAACTACTACACTTGTGCCGCAATTTTACAGTCGAAATAATGAACTGACTAGCTGATTCAACTAAAACTATCCGACTTGTCTGAGGTTCTTTTAGGCGTGAGAAATTGAATAATAGTAACGATAAATGTAATTTTCCATAATCCCTTATGGAAAGACCTTGCAAGGAAAATTAGGAAATATAAAAAATTATGAAATTCGTATAAGTAGAACATTTCATGCGTGGCACGAACCTATTTTTTGTTATTTTGTTACAGTTCGGTGAAATTAAAGGGTGAAATCGCCCCTTGAAAAAATTTCCTCCAAGGTGAAATATTTCGAGAATAGTCAGAGATTTAAACAAAAAATCGTACGGTATCTTCACGTTTGCATAACTACTCGAGGATGCAATTTTTCCAGAAACTGAACTACTAAAGTAGTTCTGCTGATGCGAATGAACCGTACAAATTTTGTTTAAAAGAAAGATATGTGCTACGCGTGAATTTCTCTCGGTTTAATTAACGTTTCATGATTTTCTGAATTTCCGTAATTTTCTCTTGTTAGAGAAATGCTTCTACATAATTATTTCGCAAATTACGAAAGACAGAGGCGATGCAACGTTATTAATACACATTTACAATACGAGAAATTATTAAAGTTATTTACTCAACATCCCGATAAGTGAATCTAAAGATCTGTATCTCAGTTTTCGCGATTTCGCGCGAACCGAATTATAAATTTGTTATTCGCAATAATCGAAATTATCCGAAAGCGCGAAGGTAGCAGAGTTGAAGAAGAAAAAAAAAGGGAGGGGGAGGAAAAAATTGTTTGCCAGTGACAAAGCGACAGTTAACTTTATATAGTCGTTGGTGGCGGAGGATGCATCGATACGTCAGTCACGCACCAAGGTCTGATAAACGATCTAGACTAGGCAAAATTTTCCTACATTCGCGTTGGTTGTGGTCACGCTATCGGATTCATCGTTACACTGGCCAAAATGGAAACGATCGGCGAGCCCGGTCAACTCCCAGAAGATAAAAAAGGATAACCCTCGGCCGCCCGAAACGCCAGAAATGAAATGCGTAAACTGTATTGGGGACGAGAGAGAATCGAAATGTAATTGAGTTCTCCTCTCCGACGAGAGAGAGAGAGAGAGAGAGAGAGGGAGAGGAGTTCATGAAACGTATCAAGGCTCGGCGAGTGTAGCTGACAGTCGAAGAGGAATCAAGTTATACTCTTTAAAAAAAAAGAAAAAAAAAAAAGGATTGTACTTCCAGCGAATCTATTTTGATGGATACGACGAATCTGTGCGCAGTTATTGTCGACTCGTTTCGTATCGATCTGCAGAATCGTCCGCGATCCCCGATCAGATCGTCATCGAGCGAAATGGCGAGCGAATTCTTAATAAAAGTTTCCGTAGCTTTTCTGAATGTTACGTCAGTCGAGAAGGACTTTAGGTATTTTTATGAAAATCGTACGTAAACGAAGAAATTTCTCTTACAACAACGAGTACTTTACTTTACTTTAAATGTTGTACACTGTACGTGCATTTTTGAATCGAAACAATTTTATACTTGCAAAACAATGTTATAACAAGAGCATGGTCGATCCAATCGTGATAAAGATTTTACATTGCTTTCAGAGACGTTTGAATTTCTATAATTTTCGAGAAAGAAGCATCTTCACTTTCCCACATGATGTAAGATCATGTTTGGAAAAAAACGAATACAAAACTGTAAACGTGGAGGTCTTGACTCTCTGAAACGAGATCAGTTAGATTGTCACACGATTTTTTCTTTCTTTCTTTTTTTTTTTTGTTTTTTACGAAGTCATAACAGTTTAAATTATCGACAATTTTCGGTATTTGTAAATTTCTAATGGCAATTTGGAAATTCTACTGGTAGAACGTTATAGCACAAGTCATTATACAGAAAAGCCGGGGATTTATAGCGAATAGGTATTGACGAATCTTTGGAATAAGATTCGAATTAATGAGTTTGCAAGGAGCACGAGCGGTTCTCTATCATCGTTCGCGCGATTCCGGTTCAAAGCCGGATTGCAATGTTCTCGAACGGAACGTTCGTAATTACCTTAGACAGAGTAAATTGTCAATATTGAATATTATTTCTCAAATTCTGCGACGTAACCTCCTTCTATGTATACACTTAGCGTCGCGTTAACACCGTTTGATGCTACGTTTTAACTGTAATACCAAACGAGGACCCAGTTCGGGGCGTGTCGTGTCGAACAATTTTCCGTGAAAAAAAAAAAGGAAAAAGAAAACATTTTGCTATAACGTAACGTTGCTAAAGCCAGTCGTTTCGTACTGCAACGAGTAATTTCACATCGTGAAAATTAACTTCCACGTCGCGTCAAAGTGCCGCTATCAGAGCATGATAGTAAGTGAGGATAGCGACGTGAAAACGCCAATGAAAATCTGTCGGATGGTTTCGTGAATTTTACATAATGCGGCAGACAGCCACTGCATGGTGCTGTGTATGCAGATGTACTATGCAGAAGCAACCGCACTGCATCGGCCTAAGGACAAAAATTCCTCGTCTCCTGTGGTGATTGTTGAGAAGTTGCAAAATTAATTACGATAATAAAAAAAGAACATCTCGGTGTAACGAGACACGTTAACAACGTTAAGTTCTTCAATGGTATTACAATACAAGTCTATAATAAATGAACAACCATTAGTTTCTTATTCCAATTGTAATGAACTTTAATTCTTTCACAATTGAATTAATTGGTATCGTTGGATGCATAACTGGTCGAATCAAGTCATTTAATAGATCAGAGCAATCGGTTTTTAATATACATCGAAATATTCTACATAGAAATTATTACAGTATTTAATTGATATATTAAAATTATTACCGTTAATTTTGATAAAAGATAACCTTCCTCGAAATGAAAATCCCAGGTTCGGTTAGCTCTAGCGTTGATCTAAAAGCACTCTTCAGTTTTGTCAAATCTAGAATTCAATCTGAAACCTTTTAAGCCAACAATTTGAAATTAAGCAACTTGAACCTAACCTTAAACCCGTCGAATTAAGTTTAATCTATCGTAATTACGTCGATGACGTAAGTAATATCACAACTATCAAAGGATAGACGGCAAGGGAAATTTCTGAAAGTTTTATCAATTAAATTGTACATCTATTTATATATCCTGCCGAGTTAATTGTTCAAACGTTGCTACTGCGATATCGATTCTGCCGTTCTATAATTTCATGGTTATCCGTTTACATTCTGTATCAAACTCCAACACGATAGATCTGACAAGAATAACAAAAATAAAATATCGTATATATACATTGGTAGATAGGTTGGGATTCTCGCGTTTGGTACACGTCATGTTTCACGGTGTTGGTCGGGGGAAAAAACTGTGGAATTAACTGGACCACCATTCGGTGAAAAATACTGACCGAAACCGTGCGGCGCGCGGTATTAAAATCGCGAGAATCGTTTTCCGAATCTATAGTAGGAATTACCAGCATGTAAAACCGGCTGATAGGTGGTTACTGCGCAGTCATAAGAAAAAAAAATAAAAAAATAAAATAAAATAAAATGAGGTGTCCACGCTTAATGAGTCGTAATATATTTAATTCTGTATGCAACGTAGTTAAAAGCAAGAATCAAAGTCTAAAATACACTCAAAAAATACTCTAAGGTAATACTATGTGATTGTATATTTGTGCATACTACCATTATATCATTGAAGCCACATTTTATCGAAGTAACGATACACGCTAGTTAATTTAAGAATCATCAATATATTCACGATATATTCCAATTTACAATTTATACGACAATTGATTTTTATTTCAATAATTCACGTCACGGGTACAGTGTACAAATTTCAAACTGCATGTCAGCTGGCGAATATATTAAACACGCGTTCTCAAATATTAATTCATCGATTGAGTTGAGTGCTGCAAGGATCGTACTTCAAAGGATCGTTGCACGCTACTTTTAGATTTAATCGCCACGCGAAGTTCTGAATTATTCGAGTCGCTAAAACTGTTCTAGTCGATGAAACTTATCTCAATTTAATAAACGTCGATCTCGAGATCAGTGAAGAGATTTTAAAAATTTACGTCTCATTTACGTCTCATAGATTTCAATATGTGATAATTCTCTTGAACGCTCCGCCAGGAGGATGCACACATCGTGAACGTGATATTTGAAAGTCTGTGCTAAGCATCTCTTTGCTTCAAATGCACGTCTTCTGATCTAGCCTCGACTGTGCTGATGTCTACTGTACGGGTCTTAACCATTGATGAATCCTGAGTAGAGCAGGCCTTGGGCGAAATGATGCTCCTGGCGTTGTAGCTTCTCAGATATAATTCCAGCTACATTTACTTATAGATATTTGATCAAGGAATTATTTAAAAACCGATCGACACATTCTTTTTAAATCGAATGACTCTTAAAATCTCTAATATGTATGAAGAGAAGTGATTCAGAAGCCAATCAGTGTAAGTCACTTTTCATTGAGGATACACCATGCAAATATTTCATTGCTGAAGAAGAAAAAAATGACAGAACTAGCCAGTTCTAATACTTATATTACACTGCGGATTTTTATACGTTTGTGGGAAATTTATGGTGCAAAATTGCACACAATTTCGCATAGCACAGTGTAAAGATATATGATATATTCAAAGTATAATACCTTAGATATATGAAGTATAATATTAATATAAGATATATGAAGCATTCAATATAAGATATATGATACATGAAGTATATAAGATATAAGATATATGATGTATTCAAAGTATAATATTCAATAGATAAAATAAATTTTCACCTAGAGTCTATTCTTTTAATTACATCCTTGTAAAAGTATAAAATTTGCACGAACATCCGCAGTCTACTGATAATATTATTCTGTGGATGAAAAGCTACGAAGATCATTTCCAATGATGGAGTAGTTGTAAATAAATTTCTGTAAGATCCTCATGTATTCGTGTTTGCTCTTTCGAACAAATTTATCGATATTTTCGAAATATTTTAAAAATAGGTCAAAAATTTCCCAACTAATCGATCGATCAATGTCTGTAAAATGTCCAGAGCCATTCTTTCTCCGTGTGCTTGTTTCCCTGAAAATGATAGTTTCACTTCGCCTGTATTCCCCAACGTTGCACTTTATACGTATACAGTCGAAGAACGATATCGATTGGTCACGGTGCACAACTAACCATCGGCTTTAGAGCGAGCGAAGCCTCTCGACGAAAGTCTCGAACTCTGTTAATTAATACATGCAGGCGCGCGACTAGCATGCGCGACGTATCGGAGGCAACGAACGCCATAGCCAAGAATAAGAAGTGGCGGAGAAAAAGCGTCGTTTGTCGTTAATGATGCTCATTATCACATTTCCACCGGAGTTTTCATTATCACTACTGACGCACGGCGTGTAATCTCCTGGCGATTAACAAGCGGCATTTTCTCTTTTTCTGCGGTCTTAATGGGGTAAACGCGAGCCACGGTTGATGCGAATTTGACTGAATACCTGCTAGATAGAACAGAGTGCTTGTCGTTCGTTTTAACTTGTCTCGTTAGTATTGCTTTCTTTTTTTTTTTTTTTTGTTTTTCTTTTTTAATTGTCAGAAATGACAGGTTAATGTTTAAAAAAAATACGTACCAGGATATTCTGCAAGTGATTTCGTGTTCACGTGTGAAAAAAGATTCTCAAGTTTGTTAATGAGTAACATTTACGTAGTCTGCTACTCTCGTAGCTAGATTTCGCATATTTTTTGTAATATTTTGGTCCTACTTTCAAGGAACATTTTGACACTTTGATACAAAAAGTGGAGTGACAAATGAAAATTACATCACAATTAATTCAAAGTATAAATGTAATGAAAATGAAAAATTAATGTGTAAAATGTTGAAATTATAATAGCCTTTGTAACATCCGTCCATCCGTTCTTCTTAATTATTGCTGAAGAATGCAAATTGCAGTCTAGACGGTGGAATTAAAATAGAAAAATTCTTATTTCGGTACGTATTCCAGAAATGAATCGTTTGAATAAACTATCGAAAAAATGAAATGATCTGTCACGAGGCTATTTCTTTCCAACAATCTATTCGCAGCATTCAGCCTTCTGTAATTTGCTTTTATAGCAATAGCTCCTCGTCACACGAGGAATATTTATTTTTAAGAAAATGCAACGATATCGTTTCTCCGGCCTGAGCGCACAGCCATTTCGGTTACGTGACCATTCGGGAGGATCAAAGGTTCGCGTGACACAAAGCAACGAGTAATTAAAAGATCTTTAGAAGCCATTCGTTGGCCCGACGTTATACCGTGCTCGTTGCCTTGCACGCAATTTACAACAACCATCGTCGCATAATTTTTCGCAAACTAAAAACGATCGGTTTATGTAATCCCGATTCCTGTTTGTCCAGAAATCACGCTAGCCAATTTCTGGAATTCCACGTGAATTGATTCCACGTGAAACGCGGAAACAAGGAAGAAAAATCATATCATTACTGCATTTTCTTTTTCGTATCGTTCATCTCGATTTTACACGATTTTGTATTTCAGTCGCGTCGATGGTTCTGATGTTGATGCAAGAAATTGAATTTAGCTTCAAAGGTAACGTAGTAACTTGGTTCATTTATTTTACGAATTTAATTCATTTCATTTACCAAGATTTAACGAGACTCTGTAATTCTGCGATCTGAAATCGTACTATCAGTGCGATCGTTCGTTCACTGAAATTTTTAACGTGCAAGAACCACGTTTATTGACTTGATTGTGCAATTTTTAAAACTATAATTGAAACTAGGCAACCATCTCGATGTGTTTTTGCTGCTTATCGTCAGTTAATTGTAAAATTGCTTGAGAAATGAAACATCAATTGTTTTCTTTACTTCGACCTTTTCTATACTTCCTCTATACTTTTCTTTCTTTTTCTTTTTTTCTGTTTCGCTTTAGTTATTCCCATTGAAAATATCCTCGAGACCGATGAAAATGCATTTATTGTTTTATCTGATAAGGAAACTGGCTACTGAGAACTGGAACACGGGATCGGCTATATTTCTTGAAGAATCGAGCCGCATTCGACCACATTGGAACAGCTATCTATCTCACGGAATTGTGTAGTCATCGAGTAGTTATCGAGATTTTCACACAGCCAGTAATTTCATTTTAGCATACTTTTCTTTTCGAAGAGAGTTTTAATCTCTCCTTCTAGGAAGGTTGTACGTAATCCACAATATACTTCATTTTATTTCTTTTTGCGTATATTTTATAGTTGACGTTTTATGGTTCGAAACACCAAAACACAGAAACTTCAAATACAAAACCTTGAAACAAAAAAATTGTTTTTTGGCTGGCATATATCTGATTTTATTGGTAACAAAACTAGTGAATATTTCTCTGCATTCTTCTGGAACTATATTTTAATTAAAGAAACGTGAAAATAAATAATTTAGTGAATAAAATATCGGAAATATTTCATCGGCCGGAAACTTTCACGTGCTGTACAAGTAATAGTAGTAGTTCATTGTTTTCATTCCGATTGCAGTTCCATCCGTGTTCCATCGTGTTTTTCGATACACATGTTAACGACGATATATATATATATTTATTCGAATTAAAAATATTTGACATTAATGTAAGAATATATCAATATCTGGCTCATCCATATTTATGTTGAACAACATTTGAAACTGCACATTTCCAAGTTATTCTTACTTGATTTTGATCATTGAAATTAGCAAAGTTTACATTGCCAAATTATACAATTTACATTTTTATCTTTGAAAACAGATTGCTCGCAATACCGACAAGGAAACTGGCCAAGTTATCAAGATAAGCTCTAATACAATTTAGTCTAATGATAAGTTCTCTAGCCAGCTTTGTCATCGTGCAATCAGTCGATCATCGAACAGCAACAGTCTCGTGAATATAATTTTTCCCTAGCATTTTTTCTTTTTTTCATACAAATTGTATTTATATAATTGTCAATTATTCTGATTAATTTTTTCCCTACATTTCGTATGATTGTGTTCCACGGATCTTAAGTAAAAATGTTCTCGTGGGATCCTGTAAAAAAAAAAGAGAAAAAGAAACCAAATCGAATTAAATCGTATTATAAACGCGTAATACGATTTATTTCGACAAAACGATCCAAAGTTTTTACGCTTGATTATCGCTGAGCGAGCAACTTGTACTTTTTCGCGTATAAGTATAATAATGCTTCTCCTCTTGAGTAAGTTTTTATGCTTCTTAAAACGTTACGAAGGCTGAAATATGAATGGCTTCTTCCACTGTGAGCCACGGCTTTATACAGATTAAGATGGCTTTTTCAGGATAACTTGAATTCCTTGTAGCCGTTGCACTATGCCTTTGCACGTTGCGACAGAAAGAAATATTTGAAGATTTGTTTGCCGCTTCATTATTTATATTCATAGTGATTGTAATAGCTACAGTTGAACAGTCATTATCTTCTAGGTTTCCCGCGACACACTGGAATCTCCGCTGAACATCTCAACAATATCTGAATTTTTTTTAGACGTTTTATCTTAGACTTGCCCCGCCAACGCGGGGATTTTTTTCTTTCTTTTTTTCTTTTTTCTTAAATTTAGCCCAGAAGACAGGCTGTTTAAGAAGCTGGAGTATAATCTTTCGTATAATAATCCAGAACGGTATCTTGCATAAAAGAGCGCTTGGATTGTGCAAAAATTGCAAATAAGAATTTCACAATACCTCTGCTACTAGAGGATACTTTTTGTTGACTAAAATAAGATTCTTTCTGCAGAGAATTTTCGTATGGATTCTCTCCTTGTGGACGTAGATCTCTTTGTCTTTTTCTCGTGAGTCTTTTGCATTGATCCGGTTGCATGGTTTAGGTTTTACGAATTACTAGCACAGATTACTCGTATTTCCATAAAACACGAATTATGCATTTTCGCATAGAAGCGCCACCTTATTATTTTGTCACGACAACCCGATGATTTGAAATGCAAACCTACATAATATTCCGCGCATTTTACATACACTTCCATCTCATCATAATTGTACAGCTAGGAGAAGATGGAAGTTGACGCGTAAATTAAAATTTTTATTGAAATCATTAAACGTTAGTTTATGCGGGCCTGATTTATAAAACTCCTGCTGATTGAACTCAAACATTACATATAATGTATGTAATATAATAATGATATAATTACAATGATAGTTATACATATTAAAATACAATATTTACACAATATTTATATTATTTGTAATATCATACATAATTATTTTATTATATTTATTTTATTATTAAGAAAGAATCACGTTAAAAAGAGACAGCCGATTATATTGAAATATAGGTATATTGAATTGTTATACGAATAGAAATTACTAATAGAACGGAATTACTTATTATATATAGTTCTATCGTATTGAGAGTTAAATCAGCTTCAATTAAATCGATTAAATTGTTTCATTAATTACAATTGTGGCAAACTGTATCAGCCAACAATATTTGTCAAAGTCTCGGGAAATCTTCAACTGAACTGAAGATTTAAACAAATTTAAAAACAATAATTTGATCGATTATCTCGAAGTTCTCTGTCGAGCGTCAGAATCGAACGGACCACTGCTTTCTAATTCGCACATTTGTACAAATTGTAGGCTAACACGTTGTTATTTACAAATTTATTTCAACTACTCGATGGTAAATCAATCGTCGCGTCTCGCAATGCCTTCGTTATCTCGAGTAATCCCGTTTCTATCGATAAACGGCCAAAGAACGTGCTCGAAAATCAACGTGATGGTGTGAGGAGCAAACAGGTCGAGGCAGAGTAGGAGTCACGTGGTTACCTCATCGTGAGCTAACGACACTTTTAAGAGCCGCTCGAGAGCACAGTTTCGAGCGCAATTTAAATCTCGGCGCTCAGAGGAAAAATTATTCTCCGCATGCTCGGCGCGCCGTAAGATTTGTCAATCCACGTTGAAAATAGAGCGCTTCTCTAGTAGCGAGAAGAACAGAAGACGAGCAGTGTGGCGCGAGTCTAGTCACGATCGAGCTGGCGTAGCAGTTCCCTACGCAGAACGCATAAAGTCAGTGAGACTTTATTTCATACACACACACACACACACACGTGTGTGTGTATATATATATATATATATATATATATATATATATATCAGAAATGCGCGTTGCACGAGCTAAAAAGGGATGATCTTCGATTCTCCTTCTCAGTCACACACTGCTCCATTTCCTTCCCCTCTTTCGTTTTCTGTCTGTCTTTCAGAAAGGTCCACGATAAATGAGATTACGACTTGTCGTTTCACGGGCGTTATCGGAACGTGGAAAACGATGCTCCCGTACGAGAGAAGTACCAGAAATAGAGGACATCGTCGTGGCGTAATCCAAACTCGATTTCCAGCGAATCAAGAACCGGTTCTCGTCGATCGATCGTCGGAGAACAAGCTCCCATAACGGTTCTGAAGGGGGAGGGAGGGAGGAGGGAAGCCGATCGTTTAAATCGTAAACGGGGCTACGATAATTGAAAATCGAGCGGTGATTCCGTTTTCTAGCTTCGAGAACCAACAGTCAACCCCGAGGTGCTCCTTCTCGTTTCCGGGAAATTTTCAGAAACACCAGGTCCCTCCTGATCGAGGTCGAAGTTTTTGTCGCAATAGGTTTGTCCAAGCAAGTGCTTGGCGATTCGAGAGTGATTTCTAGTCGCGCGTACGATTCTCTCTGGCGTACAAGTTCACATACATAGTACGACTGTACTGTGTCGGGTAAACTGAAAAGTCGAGCGTAATTAACTTTACTTACAAAGGGCTGAAAATTGTAAGTTCAGTGTGTACTTACGAATCATCGACAGGGATCATTGTTGGCAAAAAAAACATATATATATATATATATATATATATATATGTATGTATGTATGTATACGTTTTTAAATATTTTTTGCAATTCTTCCCGTACGCAACAGCAATTTGTGCTTCCCTTATCTTCGATACATTCACATACACGCACCGCGCATGTCACAAAAATACCCGGCATATGTACATTAAGCGTTCGAATCGCTATCAATATCTTTCCCCAGGGATCGATGCAAACACGCTGGTTTGAAAAGTCACAGTTAAAAGAGCGGGACTCGATCCACCTCGCAATTTGCTTCCAGCCATCACATGGTGCAAAGTGTTTCGAAAAACTTTTGCGTCTGTTAACATTTGTCAGCGAAAAACAAAGCTTCCACAACCGCGAATCGCCATTTTCGCTCGAGGACGAGGAGAAAAGAAAAGGAGTCCGTAGATTTTTGTCCATTACTGCGCGACTTACCATCTCGCAAGCCACGATACGTCCGCAAAACGATCACCTCGAGTCTCTTCTTCAGCTCTACGTTCTCCATCGTTCAATTCTTTCTCACCACCGAGAAAGCTTTTCACGGGGGAGGGAAACGTGCGCGCCACTCTAAAGCAAAGGTCAAGTGATCCTTCGTGAATTTCAAAACATTCACTCTCTCTCTCTCTCTCTCTCTTTCTCTCTCTCTTTCTCTCTTTCTCTATTTTTTGTCTGTGTTTCTCTGGAGATAACGCGACGCGTAGCGCGAAGCGACGGTGGGAAAAACCGTGGAGAGAAGAGGGTAATTCCATTGATGGCGATCAATGCCAGTGGACGCGGACAAAAATGATGGCGCGGCCGGCGCGCAGGGATCTGGAAAGTAAGTGTACAGCCGTAGCAAGCGGCGTTAACGAGTGACATCGCTCAGCCGGAGCTTAAACCCTCGTTAGGAAGCTAACAACCAACCATACGTCTTGTAAATCGCCGGTCCACGTTGAAGCAGCTCGCGCTCGCGCTCGAATCTTCGAATTTATGCGATCGGTCGAACGATCGACCGACCGACCGACCGATCGGGCAACGGCAGATTTCTAACGAAGCGACGTACAGTTGAGAGTTGAAAAGATGGCGGACGGAATGTTACCGAGCCAGCACGAGGAGCGGTTCACTCGGTCTTCGTCTGATTCGGTGAAACTTTTCGGTAAATTGAAAAAACTCCGTTCCTGCGTTTCACCGCCGATTTGATCCTCCGAGTGTTTACTCCGTACCGCCGGTGTAAATGATTGATAATGAAATCAATGATAAAACTGCAATGAATGTGAAATATATCCACTTGTAATCAATAACGAAACAATTGGTTTACTTGTTAAAGTTGCCAAGATATATATTTGTATCGCTCTTTGAAACTTTAATAAATGAACCAATTATTGTTGATATGTTTATTTATTTATTGCAATATGTTGGATAAATATAAACGTATAGCCAAAGGATTTACGAACTAGGACTAGATGTATCAGATCGAGTACCTCGTAAGTAGGACTTTTTACATAGATATTTCCAATATAGTATACGTGCTTAAATCTTCGATAGTTTCGAATTTTTCATGAATACTTCTCAGAATGAAAACAACACTTCGAAGTAGACTTGAATGCTGATAGATCGAACACGTTTCACAATGAAGTGAGATTCAACCCGATCACTTTAAATATCTCCGTTACTTTTTAAAGATACGAGAAAATTTCGTTAATGAAAATTATTTTATTTAGCGACAGAGAGGGTGGAGGAGTTTCGAAAATTTCGAGGTTACTCCATTATTCGATGCAGCTCGAAAAAGCATTAACTGTATGTATGTCGAAAAACTACTGATTTCACAGACAGATATCTTAAGTTTAATTTTATAAAGTTCATGTGTGAAAGAACAGCGTGAAATATTTTAAAAAAATTAAAAATTCAAATATCTTCTAAATTAATAGTTTTTATACATAGATACACATAGATTAATACTTTTTTATTAATATCTACTATTGAGCTACGTCGATTAGTGGAGCGAAAAGCACGTGTAAAACAAGATGTTGGAGGTTTTTTGTTAACAAAAGATTTTTGTTAAAATTTTTCGTTGAGCTTGATTCTGTACGTTAGAGATTTCTGACTTTCAGACAAAGCATCATCCTGTTCTTCTATACGGGATTTTCAAATGTTGCACTCGCGTCAGACGAGCGGCAATCCAAAAATAGCCTGGGGAATAGTAAAAAATGATTACATTGTTTACTAAATGAGTGGTGGAATTAATTCATCCTAGAGATACGCAATAACCTGGTGAATATGATCTATCGGCGCAAGCGATCCATGTGTGCGATGCTGCTCGTGTAAAATCGATAAGTTGTTTATGAACAAGCTGGAGAAGTTTCTGACCACGTAGAAAAGCATTTATTAAATTCTCAGGATTTTACAAGCTTACATTTTTGAAACATTCCTCTTGTAAAAAAAAGTTTCATTTACATTGCATCCTTTAAATGAAAATTCCGTGTCAACGTGAGAATGTGTGATACTTTTCGTTATAAATACAAGTGAAACGTGCTTGCAAGGAAAGTGATATATATATATATATATAGAACGATGAAATAAATAAATATTAAAGCGTAGAACCCGCAACAATTACATTTTACGTGGACAAAAATGCACAAAGGAACTTACAAAAAATCAATCAGGTAATCAGCGCTCCATCGTTAAGCATTTTCAATAAAAAAACCATTTTCATTTGGATCTTAATTGTACAGATTGTAAGATGGTAATCGTAGATATTGAATTTAAAATTCAACGATGAAACAGCGATGAGTTCGTTATTCGTATTATTTATTTCATTCGTAGGAGAAAAATTAGCCTTCGTTTGAAAAACGAAATTCGTTTTGAATCTGCAGCTCCATTAAACAGTTTTGGCAAACGAATCGTTTCATCGAACGTAACGGCCTCTCGATGATAAAAGCTCGATGACAAAGACTTTCGAAACCGAATCCATATTCGAAAATATAAATTTCCCTTTGACAAGTTTAATTTAAAACCCAAGAATTTAACGCAATTTATCGTTCACGTTCGAGATAAATTCGGAACAGAGTAGGAAATTTCTCGATTGCAAATGTCACTTATCAGCGTGGACAAAAACGAAAAATACAATCGAGTTATTTACAGACGCCACATCGCTCAAATAATTAAAACACTCGCAAAATTAGCTCGACGAAAACGAGCGAGAGCGAGACCAAAACGAAAAAAAAACGAAATAATCAAATTTTTAATTTCAGTTAAGTTCACCAGTTAAACGTGCAAATGCCTTTCACGTGCAAGAAACACGTGTAATTTCCTGTATCATAATATTTTTTTCGTTCTCGGAAAAAAAATATTACGGCGCCAACACCAACAAGTCGACAGAGGTAATTACCACAGAGAGAAATTCAAAAAGACGGGAGGGAGGGGGGGAATGGGAGGGAAACGTTCTGCCTTTTCAAAAGCCTCGTCAAAATGGGAAAAAGAGAAAAGGAGAGGGGCGGAGGAATAATCATAGAGAGAAATTTTTCATTACTGAATCTTACGCGCAGCGTCATAAATGTTTCACCCGGTGCTTTTCGAAACAAAATTTTCCCAACGCCGGGGGCCGGAATTACCGCCGGTAACTCGGATTTTTGTCTTTTCTTTTTTTTGTTTTTTTTTCAAACACGCGACGCGAGAGAGAAAGAGAAAGAGAGCGTTGTCTCTCGCGCATTTTTTTCAATTGCGCGCCTTTTTTGCGTGGGACGCGTGTCGTTTTCCGCGCTCGGTCAAAAGTTTCGCCAGCATTTCCCTTTTCAAATAATTCAGTATCCAGACAGGCATGGGGGAAATTTTCCCGACGGCGTGGTCCTTTCCGTCGATGTCGGTCGTAAAGGACAAAAAGAGAACGGAAGAGTGGAAAAGAAAGAAAACGCTTTAATACCCGCGTTCCCTAACGAGACGACTAAACGCGTAACGCGCCTGTGCGCGATTCGCGAAAAGAACCAAGAGGGGGCGAGGGGAGAGACAGAGAGAGAGAGGGGGGAAAAAAAATAAATTTCGCCTCTTGGCTCGCTCAAGTTTCACCCGCGAACTTTCGAACTTTTTTTTTCTTTTTTTTTCTCTTCCTGGATTAATCCCGGCGCTGCAGCGCTTTTTGTTACCGACAACTGCTTGTCTAAATTTACCTTTACCTTTAACGCCGCGGGAAAATTCGTTAATTATGAAGATTCGCTTGTCAAAGGCGTGCTCGCGTCTCTGATTTTCGTTGTTACGAGTGAGTGTGAGAAGTGGCCCAGAAGCAAAGGTCAGAAAGATCGACGTAATTTTATATCTGTCGATCTCATTCACGTATTTTTCAACGGCTTTCTCTCAGAGTTTCATAGAAATTACACGCTCATGTAGCTTCCTGAAGTGAGACAAAGTCTGCTCGATGGTCTTATCGCTACGAGACGTAAGTATAAAATACTTGATGTTATTCAGTTTAGAAGACTAGCTTTCTTCAAGCATGACGACTAGAGTGTAGACAACAAAACTTCATTTGTTCGAACGAGATCTTGAAATGGCTTTGTTACGGTTCTTTTCGTTTTAAATAGTTTTTGTTAATTTTTTTAAGTTCTTTCAGATCTCTGCAAACAATGGAGATGTTCAAAGTGATCAGTTTACATGGTTCATCCTGTATAAACGGAGTTCTACTGTAAAATTTGAATCGAAGTAGAAGACAAGTAGCGATTGATTTAGGCGGCGCAGTGAATAAGGATACTCGTGGTCAGACGCGAGAAGTTTGACGTCGGATTCACATCGAATACAAAGATTTAACGTCAAGATTTTCATCGCTGAATAATAGAATCCAAGTAATAGAAATAAAAGAGAAAATTAACGGGAAAAAAGGAATGGGCTTAAGACAGATTCCGAATAAAAGCTAACTATGCAAAAGTCTGAAAAAAAATGGTGTCTCAAGAAGACGAGCGGCGAAATTAGGCAGAAGCTAATTCTACGAGCAGTGAGTAGAAAAATAGACGTATGCAGCAAACTGGCAACAAAATGTCAGTGACTGCTCCTTCAACTACCAATTACAAAGTGATCGAAATGGCCAATTTATAACATTGTGGAATAATTTTACAGATTCACAATGTCGCATTTTCTAGAGATTTGCATCACGATTTTCGTCGTCGTGAGGAAAATTTCTTTTCGTTCTTCTTTTGCACTCTCGCAAATTTCCTGGATACGATTTTTATACTTTAGTCGTCGCTGTGACCCAAGACATTACTAAACAGACCTGATAAAAGAGAATTCGCAAGAGAAAACGGGCCTACGAAATCTTATTATCGCGCAGTTAGTCGTTATCAGATCGTTCGTACAACTCGCGAGATAAAGAAGCCAAACGGATTAGATCTCGCCGGAGAGCCCTAATTAAATGATCGATGTGTCAGACACAGGATAGGATAAATAGGGTTAAAAAATGAAGTAACGTCACGGCAGCATCCTCTTATGGTTCTTTCGCTTCATTTTCATTTCGCGATATTATCTCCTTAGAGCGGCGGGCAACGGGGGTGAGATTTTATCAACCAGTCGACGCGTCTTGATAAGTATAATGGAAGTAATTAATTAGAGAGCGGTAAAGGATTTCGGTCGTGCTCGTTATCGTGGGGTAATTTTATTTAAAAAACAAAAAAGAAAAAAGAAAAGAAACAGATAACAAAGCACGCACGCATACACACGCAAATTTCTCGCTGCGTGTTTCACAGCTCATTCGAATTATATATATATATATATATATATATATACACGCGTGCACGTGAAAGAGCTCGCCGTGCGATTGTCTTCTTACTCGTCGTGCAGATTTTCAATTAAGCAAATGAAAACGCAACAAATTAACTAAAATTAGTTTTTCAATCGTTCGAACCTGCGAAATTGCTCGGCAATCAACGCGTTTGTTTAACCCTGAAGAGATGAAGTCAATCGAGAAATCATTGGATGATTCGTGATCGAATGATACGAGTGACTCGCGTTAACATTATTATAAACAAGATATAAACATTTATAGTTTTGTAAAAAGAAATCGTATGATAGTGAACGCGGGTTCATTTTAAAGCTCGGAGCCTTCATTTTCAGAATATGTTCGTTCACTTCGTTCCAATATGCTTTTGTGTTAAGCACGGTTGGCTAAGTGAAGATACTTCTCTTCTTGAAAATGCTATAAACTTTCCAGCA
Source organism: Tetragonula carbonaria (assembly GCA_032399595.1). Taxonomy (NCBI): domain Eukaryota; kingdom Metazoa; phylum Arthropoda; class Insecta; order Hymenoptera; family Apidae; genus Tetragonula; species Tetragonula carbonaria. The sequence continues at coordinate 729,640 of JAUCRC010000020.1, forward strand.
CTTTGCTATAGTATGCGAAAACGTTGAAAAATTATTTCCACGATTGATTTGAAAACTGATCCACAACGACTCTCGCGAGGACTTGCTGAATAACTTTTTTTCTCGTTTTTAATTGAATTTTGAATATTAATCTCAGAAAATTCAATAAATTCGCCTGATAATCAAAGTTCAATAAAAGAAATCGTACAACAAATTTTCAAATCTATGCCATGGTGTGTAAAAATTTCGAAATGAAAAGTGTCTTCATTTTGTCATCTGCTACATAGTATAGAAACATCTTGAAATAAAATCAATACGAAATATTTTGAAGGAAGGGACTTGAAACTTTAAAATGAGCTCAGGTTCATCGTTCGCACGAATTTGTAACAGTTCAGTTCAATTTGTTCAGTATTTGATGCCCGAATATTAACGTACGTCTGAAACATTGTTTAAAATGTTTTCTCGTACAACAATAACGCCGTATTATTAATTAAATTATTAATAAATTACAGTAATTATCCGGAGATCGGAACTAGGTGACGTATTCCGGTTATTTAGCCAATTGATTTAAAATTGATACCCGAGAGATAAAATGTTTCTTTTACTTTCGATCTTCTTTATTCCTTTTCTGTCCGCTGAAAATATCTCCGAGGACGATGAAAATGCATTTATTGTTTTATCTAAGGTAAGGAAACACCGCTGAGAACTGGAACACGAGATCGGCTATATATATTTCTTGAAGAATCAGTCGCGTTCGTTTTATTGGAACGGCTTATTGGAACCCGCGGAATTGTGGATTCTGTTAGTTTTCTTTCTTCTTTTTTTTCTTTCTTCTTTTTGGTTATACCGGTTCCCGAGGTTGTTTTAATCCCTCTGTCAACGTGATTGTAAAATTTGCCAGAATAACAACGGACTACTTACAAGAATATTATTTTTTAATATATCTAAAAGGGATCTTTTGCTCGTCGATGTGTCTAATCCGTCTTTGTAACAAGTCGAAAAAAGAATATGTATTTCATTAAGAAGATATTTTTGCTGCTTCTTTCAATTCTTTGCGAGTTTTTAAGCTTATCGGTCTACAGGGTGGGCCAAGAATCACTTCCTACTAAAATGAATCGTAATCCGTAATTTAAATTTAATTTAGAATTAACAAAGTTAGTTCTTTCTGATATTCTGATGTTTTATTAGAAAAAATAGGTTTTATTAGAAAGAAAGCAAGCTTTTGGCTCACCCTGTATTTAGAAAGAAAACACTGTCTCCATAGTGTAAGTCTAGTATAGATTTCAACTTCTGATATCTTTTCATTATATATAATCCATAGAAAAATGGAACAACAATGCTGTGTTTTCTTTGTACATAAAAATACATAAAATGATCCAGTTATCATCATTTCCATGATAGACAAAAGAAAAGCTAAAGTAATTGAAACATCTTTGCCACGTTGACTCGAAAAGGCGTATCTACATTTTTCTGTACTACCAAGAAACACAAAAATAGTTTGTCTATATATGTATATTATAAAACAAAAATTGAAGGTTAAGTACCGAAAGTCTTTCTTATTTGTCAAACCACCTTTTCATCAGATAAATCTGTTTAAATTGACAGGGTAAATCTACATTATAAATACCATGGTACATGAAAATCGACCAACATGAGCATTTAATGACATATCCAATAAAATATCTTGCAAAAATATTCGAACACTATACCAATGAAAATCGGTAGATACCTTATTTGTTGCAACGTCGTGAAAAAGGATCCAATGTGGCCTCATTTTAAACGAAACCTCTACTTTTACTCCCGACTTGGTTTCTTTTCAAAGATACTTTAACATCGTGCGGCGAAAATGGAAAATATCTTTGAGAATATTTTCCTCTGGAAGATTGTAAAAAACTCAAATATCAGTAAAAATACTGAGAGAATTTTTTTTATAACCAAATCAACCACAGCCTTAAAGACCAGAGTTTCCCCTTTACGACGGCTCCTTAAAACTTGCTGCACAATTTCTTTTCTCGCAAAAAATATCACTATATCACTATAAACCTTGATTGATTGTTAGGATTAAACAACAAAAAAAAAATTCGAGAAATTCTAACATTTCGTCATCTACTACTTTTTCAATACTTTCAAAGATTTTCCACGAAAAAACATCACTATAACAGCGTAGTTTCTTTTTCTTTCTCTCTGCGAGAAGAAGTCGATCTAGAGGCCATTGGGTCCGAATTGCGATCGAGTTCACGTCTGAATCATTGTCTAAAGCGTTTTTTGACACTTTAGTGACATCGGTACGCGATAAAGATTGATCGGCCGATATCGATGACGAGTCGAAACTAAGTATTCCCACGGTGCTGACATAAATCGGCAGCGGCAACCGCGAGCAGAGAACGCGTCGTAGATCTGACGTGGATCCATGGTGGTTTTGTCGATGTTTTGGTGAAGTCAGACATCGTGGAAATGGCATTCTTCGCGCGTCCTACATTACACGTCTCGGAGACGTCTCTCGGAGGAGAGACCAAAAACGAGGGGAAAGTTTTCTTCTTTGCTTCGCCTCGCACGACCAAGTTAAGTGGATTCGATGAAATTCGACAGAAACGTGATTGAAAGTTTCCGTACATTAAACTATGTTCGAATTATGGCGGGCTACAGTGGCGTACTTGGTAACTTGTTTCGCGTTGCTTTATGTTCAACAATCTTACGAGTAGTTTCCGAGGTAGTTTAATGGCGAAAGAACGCTTTGTTATTACTCAACGCAACGGGGGGGAGGAGATTCCGAGATTTATTCAAAAGTATTTAATTACTCTGTCTTGGCGCGAGGTATCGAGTATCGCGTGCGCTTCGGCACTGAAATTGAAATTGAATTCCCCGTTTTTGAATTTCGAATGTAGATACGGTCATTCGCAAAATTGTTAACATACTCGACGAAAAATTGGGAATGTTTCAAGTTGTAATAACTTTGTGAGAAAAAAAATTGTGTCGAGTTCGTTCCCCTTTCTCTTTTTAAGATTTTCAAGCAAGTCGTCCAGCAGGTGGAAAAAGTAAGGAATTTTTTTCATGGCTCAAAGATGAAATCTTCTCTTTACGACGTAATTTCAAAAATGAAATAACTATACAACGCTATTTTGCTCTCGAAATTTGCCGAGCGATTTTTCTTCTATTTTTTTTTTTTTTTTTTTTTTTGCCATTCTATTGAACTTTGAACATCAAAGTCAAACGACAAAACGTTGGGGGAATTTCTTGGATTTTCCTCGTTTAATCATAATATTCAAAGTTCGATAAAAAGGGATTTAGTAGAGGAAGTTTTAAGGGTTCGTTATAGCAGACTTCAATTTTCAAGTGAATGTAGAATAAACTTCACATTGAATCCAGATTTTTTTCAATGACTTTACAGGCATTTCAATTTTTTATCATTTCTTTGTCACCTGCTGCACCACGTGAAATCATCTTTAAAAAGACAAGCTCGAGATTGCCAACGATTTTTCAGTAAATTACAACAATTTGAAACGTTAAAAATTTTTCAACGTGTATACATGAATAGAATACGAATAACTTTTAGTATTTTATTGAGTGTACCTTGTGTTTCGGAACGGCGTTCAGTAAGGAACGTTTTTTAAGGAATTCCAAATTAAAAATAATGACTAAAAATTGGAGGTAAAGGAATTAAGATTGAACGACGCGACGTCTGCAACGTGAAGAAATCACGTTGAAAGAATAAATGAAGAGAGTAGAGATATTAGAAGAATAAATCAAGAAAAGAAGAATATGGGAAATAAATGGACGATTTCTTATCAATTCATCGGAGAATGACTTAAGAATATAAATGAAGAATATAAATGACAAGATGAAACTAATAAATTAAAATAATTACAAACAGAACGACTAATCATGCATGATGAATAACATTGTTATTATCGCGTGAAATTTGCAAGTAATTGTACACGTCCGAAACTATAGAAACTAAACTCGACTAAAGTTACAGGTTATTCTATTTTATTTAAGTTGGAAAATGAATTGAAAACTGGCACGAGAATAGTCTGAAATTACGCGAGAAATGGATACGCGCATACGTTCGTCGAACGATTGCCTAATATGACGTGTAACTGGAGCCAAGCCCGTTATAATCGATTATGGATGAGCGAGAGCCGAAAATAAAACGACGAACAATTTCAGTCGAATTTTAGCCTCTCGTTTTCGTCCCTCTGCAGATTTCTTCAATCTTGTTTCGCCGTTTCTTCTAATTTATCTTCCGTCTAATTCTCCGCAGCGATAAATAGCTGTGTTGCTCCGCAGAAGATTTTCAGAATTTCTTTCGTTCTTTTTTCTCCGCTTCCTTTTTTTTTTCAGAAAGACGCGACCTGCGAAACGGGAAAAGAGAGATGGGCGAGATGCACGCGAACTCTGCGAAAGAGAGAGGGAAAAGGTGAACGAAAAGTGAAAGGAAAAAGAGAAGGGAAAAAAGAAAAAAGAAAAGAAAACGAAGAGAAGAAAGGGTTTCGCGAATCTACGCAGAACTGGCAGCGATCGACACAGAACGGAGAAACGGAGGAACAGCGTGGCTATCAGCCGCGCGCGATGCTCGCCATCAACGCGACACTGATTTATCATGCCTTGACGTACGACGTAGACGGATCGAGGACGTCGCAGGATAAAACGAATCGTCGCAATTGGCGGTGGCAGGCCGTGAGTTGTCGCTCTGGAGCGCCACTTGTTTTCGCCGCCCGTTATTTCGCCTCAGGGACGAATAAAACTTGGTTAATAAATAAATGCGTAAATATAGCGGCCTCGGTTAACAATTTGCCACCGTTGGACATTCGCACGTGTTGTTCGCCGCCATCGCGATCTAGTCGCAGCCCCCATTTTCTTGCATTTCGGATCGGAACGACAACGTGGTTCTCTCGTGATTCGGAGAGAAGCACGAGAGGGAAAAAAGGGAGATAGAAAGGAAGATAGATTCGTGGGGAAAGTCAACAAGTTCGAGGGAGAACTGTACAGATTACTTACTGCGATTGACGACCAGCTGTTGGGAAAGATCTGACGTTCTTTCTGGATTTTAGTAATTGGTCACAAAAAAAGAGAGGAAAGAGGGAAGAAAGAGAATTCGACCAGCAGTCAGTTATTTCGCGAGATTAAATATTTTTAGTCTCTTCGAAATGGATTCCAAAAGAGAAGGAAAGATATATACGCAGATTCGAGAGAAAATTTTTCAATGCGGTGAAATTCTTTGAACGACCCATTGGCTATTTGAAGAACGTTAAACACGACCGTTTTAAGGGAAAGCGACCTCTTTCTACAATTCAGCGACTAATTCCAAGAATAAATGCATCTTTTCATCGATGAAAAATTCTTTATTGTCAATTATCATCTGACGTGCAATTTTATTCCATCTTTTCGGTAAAATAGTTAATACTTAATACTAGATCACCTGCATGATTAAATTCTTAATCTGAATGCTTTCGACTGATGAATATTTAATAATCACTGATTATTATTTAATCGTCTCTGGACTTTTTTGAGGTCAAAAACGATAATTGGTGAACCGAAGTTTATAATTAATTGAACAGTCCCTGTAAATCAAGATTCTAATACACTGAATACTTAATTTTTAAAAGTTGAAAATTTGATATGTTTCACCATGTAGATGTAGACTTACTTTGGAAACAAAATTTCTTTAAATATTATAATATCGGCTACGTATGTATAGAATCAATTTCTGTGGCTTAAGCAATAATATATTGATCACTTGCGGAATTTTCTAGTTTCGTTAATCCTTATTTTATCGTTTATTATCAATACAAGTACGCTCGCATCTTTCAAAATTAATTCGCTCGAAGTTGATACGAATTTTCCAATTAAATTCATTACGAATTCCGTAATCGGAAATTTTTCATGAAAGCATTATTCTCGTTTTAAGATTTCTCGTGTAGAAAACGTAGAAAAGCGTTTTTTCTATCCAGCTTAAAAACTTAATCGGGATTGCAACTGAAGAATCTTCCAACTAAAATTAGAAGAATCCGATTCGCAAAATAAATATTTTATTGCATTATATATACAGGATGCATCTGAAATTTAATGCAATTACTCGATGCAAAAACATTCGATGATCAAATTGTTATAGCTTTGTGAAAAATAGAATCGTATAATCGAAGGCAATTCACTTGGCCTCGTTTTAAAAGGCGAACCGTCTATTTGGACAATCCAAAGTTTGTTTTCTTCAAAGGTATTTTTACATCACGCAGCAGGTAGGAAAGTAAAGATACTTTTATTTTCAGAACTGCCTCTAAAATTTCATTTGAACAATTTTTTTCCGTGATTAGATTTACAACAAACTTGAAGTTAAAACTTGTTGAACGTTTGAACGACAAGAAAATTCAAGAAATCGGTAAAAATGGTAAAAAAATATCTTGCAGCAAGTTTTCAAAGATTTCTACGATGGCTCGAATCTAATTAAAAAAATATTTCAATATTTTCAGATTACGCTTGAATTTTTACCATATTCGAAAAAACAAAAATATCTTACTTAAAAAAAAAAAAAAAAGATTGTCAAAGTAGAAATTTTGCGCTTTAAAGAATGATACTGAGGATTTTCTTTTACGAAAATATAACAGTCTAAAACATATTGACAATTTTTCATCGAGTATGAACAATTTTGTGAGTGAATACTTTATATTCTCTTATAGGTTCAACGTTAAAGAGAAATCATTTCTTACGAGTCGCCTCGTGTTTTACGATATTGTAATAAAAATCAGTCTCTTCTCTCTTCTGCAGTCGTTGCACCAATTGACGGCCAACATTTAAAGCTCATCGCGATTTCAATATTTGAACAGTAACGAAGTAACTCGGTAACTAACAGTCAACGAGAAGAAAACAACTGGTGCTGTGTTGAAACAGCTTTCATTATCCAGTTCGGATTCGCTGCACATTTAGTTGGTATTTTTGCTCTCTCGGTATCCACCTTTAATTCTTCTCGCGACCGTTCATTTTTATATCTTCGTCTATGGTCAGTTGTTCTCTGTTATTCATCTTGTTTCTTACAATTTACAAATTACCAATTGACGTCAAGTTGATGTAAATAATTTCTCAGAGTGAAAACACATAAAATGAATATTGCATTAACGTTGTTTCCTTTTTTTTTATGTCACTTGCAAATTCGATTTTTTAATACCGTTGAGTTTGTACGTGGAAGCGTGTTGGGTAATGGAAATTTTTTAGAAAAGAATAATTAACAGGAGGTTATACTACCTACGTGCAGAAACAAGTCAAAAATGTAGAACAAAGTTTTTTTTGCACGATGCTTTATTTTCGAGAAAATCGAACTTTAAAAAAGTTATTACAAAGGCAATTTTTTAACGAAAATATGTTCAAAGTCTTGAAAATATTTTCTTGAAAATAAAGCTTTGAATGAAAAAAAGAATTTGTTTCGCATATTTTACATATTTTTGCGCGCAAAACAATCTCCTGTCAATTATTCTTTCCTGGCACGTGCGGAATGAACTAAATTAAAATATTGATAAATCTTTGAACTAGCTTTTCTCGAGGAAAACGAACCCTCGAACGGAAAAATGTTATTCTTTTCTTTCGACTTATTCTTTCACGTAGAATTACCTTCAAACTCACTTGTCATACTGAAAAACTTTTACAATAAAATTTTGTCACATCTCTAAAAGTAACAGAGACATTTGAGATGATAATAATTATTGGTTCCTGTATGTACATCATATTTTTTGTAAACAAAGATAATTTGGAAATATTTGCCAATTAATTTTACCTCACAATACAACTTTTACTTTACCACGTGTATATAATACTGCCAGTCAAAAGTTTGAGACCACTTTTATTGATTTAGAATTTGTGCAAATATTTTTACTAAGTACTTTTAAATTCATTATATAATAGGATAATGATCTGAAGCATTCTTCCAAGTGAAAGATATTTGAAGAAAAAGATGGAAAAGCCTTTAATGAACATAGATTTGTCGCCCAATCTTCATGACACTGTAATATGCCATCTGAAAGTTACATATAAATAAATTAATTGAAAGACTGCCTGAAATCTAGTGGTATTGAAAAACAAGGGAGGATTTTTTGATGCTGAGAAGCATGTAGCACACATTACAAATATTGTTTTGCCTTTTTTCTAAATTTTTTTCTAAATTTTTTTCTAAATTTCAATTAATATCTATAGACGTTAGCATTTGGGTCGTCGCATAAATGAAATCATATTCAAAAAAGAAAAAAAGAAAAAAAAGAAAAGAAAAGAAATAGAAGTAACTTCGTTTCTTAACATGTACAGTGATCATAAATTTTTGACCGGCAGGATAATATATATAAGAATAATATATCCGCTTAAAAGAAATTGACGTTGCAATGAATTTCAATGAGTTCACGCGATAATTCGCGAGATGAAGCCAACAAAATCTTTCTTCCCTACGCGAACGCGAGTATGGCGGGAATAAATCGAAGTCGTACATCTTAAAATCTCGCGTCACGAGTCACGAATGATAAAACGAATCGACGAGATCATCGTTGGCAACCGCCCCCACCCCCCACCCCCCGCCAGGCTATGTACGAGACGCGTCCAGACTAAACCAGCCAGAACAGACGAACGAGCCTTTTTACTTTATAACTCGACCCGCTGTAACGGTCCACATTAAGAGCGAAATATTACGACAACCAAAATCCTTCTGCTACCCCCCGGTGATTTCTTCACAGCCCGGCCATTTTACGTTTCTTAATCTATTGCAAATGGCCGCTGAGAAGTAGGAAGTCACGAAGGGAACCTTCATCGTCGTCTCAAATCGTACATTGAACATTGCCAATTAACGTTAAAATTAATGTGGTGACAAGTGTAGTGTAAAACTTGGAGAAACGAAAATGCATCGAGAGAGAAAAGAGTAGACGGTGCAATGAAAAAAAAGAAAATCTCACTTGTGTACATATTCATGTCGTATGAACTATTCAAATCTCTAACGATAAGTGTATTGTAAGTCTAAGATGAAATTTCTAAGAAAAATTACGAATTTTAAATATAAACTGATATAAGGGAGAGTGATAGGGAATTATAAAAATAAAAAATTATGGAAATCATTCTCCATTTTTCGTAAAGTTCCAAATTTTGATTATGCAAATAATAATTAACATTCGTTACTTGTAACTTGTTTTCATCCGTTCGTTTGTCACAGCAAGATGATAAAAATAATTTGAAATTTCAAATGATCGGACAGACCGATCAACTTCATTTTTCATGAAGTTTTCTAAATTTCATGTTATAAATAATAACTAATAATATCCATCTATTAATTACAAAGGCAAGACAACAATTTTCAAACCACATTCTCACGAAGTTCTAAATTTCACGATACAAATAATAATTAATGTTCTGTATCTATTACAACAAGATTGTACAAGTAATTTTAAACATTAGAATAAGGTTTCCTTTTACATTTTAATTTATCGAGTTGATCAGATTGAAATATTTATTTCGAAATAATTGACACGTTTCGTACAATTTTATGGTTTGAAGAACATTTCGTTATATGTTTACTAACTGACCTAACTTACTAAACCTAACTAACCTAAACCTAACCTAAATCTAACTTGGTGATGGAATTATTGAAAAAAAAAAGTCTGCGTTAAATTTAAGTTAAAACCGTGTCTGTGTACGTATTGTAACGTATTACATCATGTTAATATTTGAATCCCTTTTGCGACGTAAATTGTTGGTGTCAAGCGTCTCAGGTTACTCATACGACGTGTGCCGCGACATTAAACCCTCAAAGGGTTAAACGCTTGCTTTAATACGAAAACGACAATTTGTTTTTTTTTTCTATTTCTATCGAACGGTGGTGCAAATTCGCCTGTATATGTACGTATAAACAAATGTGTCTTTTCTCCGCGCGAATGGATTATGTTCACATAAAATAATAGTGTTTCGCGCAGAACTTCGCGTTTTAACGATGAAAATATAGATCGAAGAACAATGCGTGTTTACATTTCATTTCCATATCAGCAAGCCAATTTTCACAGTGTTTTTACGAGCTTTCCAGTTAAAACTGATTCACTGTAAAAATAATGAATGTATAAGTGGAGCGTGGCTTTGGTTTACGATATAAAACATCGTCAACAATGAAATTGAATCGTTAATTCCATTGAATAATTTTCGTTTTCTCCGTCTCGCCTCGCTGTACTTTCTAAATGTTGGAAACATGCATATCGATATGCAAAACATATCCATATCTGAAATCTAAAGTTTTTCTCTTTAATATTGCGACGTATTAAAAACAGAATTTATTGAAAAAGTAAGAAACAGAGAAAGAGAGAGAGAGAGAGAGAGAGAGAGAGAGAGAGAGAGAAATTCGTAACAAATCATCCCAAGTGAATTTTGATTAAATAAATTTCACGTTTCTCGAGCTCAATCTCCGTATAATTCATATAAATTTTTCATAAAATTTCTTAATTCTTGGAGTTCATAATAAATTGCGCGATGCGATTAAAATAACATTTTTTCAAGTATCTAATTATAAAAATTGAAATGCTTAGGAGGAATAGTAGCAACGGATCAATTATTATTGTAAACAACATATACAACCGAACGATTCGATGATAAAAGATTTTAAACAATACATAATAAAATGAATATGTGCTACAAATATTGTGCTACACGTAGGAATAGCAATGTGAATTTTAATATTTAAGAAAACGATGAAATTAGCAGTGTAACTTTTTTCACTTTTCGTAGAAATTTGATAACAAACCTCGTGCTCGTAATGAGCATGCTGCGTGATTATAATCATTCTGCACGAAATGAAATTAGACAGCACGTGTTTGAAACGGTTGTGAAAAGTAATCTTTTCTTTTTTCTAAATAACGAATATTATTCTAAATTCTTCAACTGCAACGGAAAGAAATGGGATCATTTAATTTTCATATAACGTTTTCGCACGAGATATAACAATTGTAAAAACTGTAATAATAAGAAATTCGCAGTGTGTATTTACGTATCGTGGGTATACTTGCGCGTAAATGTGCAAACGATCGCTATTAAATACAACATGAAAATGAAAATTGCAGATGAAAATCAAACTGACAATATTGATTCATCGATAAGCATTGATCGCCAATGTTGCAAAGATTAATTGAAGTTGCATCGCGTTGACAGAGGTTGATCGAAGTTGTGTGCCTGTCACCGTATGAGATCGATCAACATTTTCGCGTCCAATTTACGTTCACTGTTTATGCAAGCAAATCAAAATTACAACCAATCTCGTAATTGTTTATACAATTTACAAATTAGCAAATATGGATCATCTGTGAACCTGCGTGATTGGTTACTTCGCAATTACGTTCGAAAGACCTGTATCACGCACGAAACGATCGATTTACGTCGACAGCCCATCGAGCCCGGCGATCCAGGCGGTAATTTTTCCCAAATATTTCCCAAGATAGTCGACCAAAAACCGGAGCCTGAGTTGTGAAACTCGGCTAGAAACACACGGACGGTGCAACGGACGTTTTTCTCTCGGAGGTCATCGAGCAAACAAGTGGAAAAACAATTTCACTTGTACGAAAGAAGGGAAATCCGAACGATGCTGTCTTCGTATGTGTATGTATCAATCTCTTGAAATTTCAATAGAATCTTACTGTAAAAAAGCGACTCACCGATCCGCGGAAGATTTACGCGAGCAACAACATGCATAGGAGCGCATAGACGTCGAATAATATTCATCGGGGTTGATTTATCACGGCTGTCGACGTAAATCGATCGCCAACGCTGGCGAAGACGGTGGCAAAACGGATCGTCGAAATTGTCAAAGTCGGTGGGCGAAGTCTGTGAACCACCGGCGTGTTGTTGTCGCGTCTTCCTCGAAAGAAATAAGGCTCGACGTACGTGCCAGGATGGATTCGCAAACGCTCGTGTCCCGTTTTCCTCTCGTCTTCCGCGAAACACGTGGATCCGCGCAAAAACTGGCGAACTAGGAATGGGATCAAGTCCAATAGGTCAACAAGAAAATTAATCTATCTTACGATTCCGTAACTCGTTCTCAGCTATGCTACGATAATATCTGTTTTTTATCGTTTGCGTTTAACTACATTGCTCGTCCCGTCTCTTTATCGTGTTTCATTGTGTACTGAAGAAAAAGTTTACATGGAATATTTATATGACATTTTCCATAATTGTATTCGTAATATATAATTCATATGATATGATACAATGTAATGTAATATAGTGTATATCGTACAGTGTAATGTGGCATATCATAATAACATATATCATATGGTATAATATAGTATTATATCATAATATATAGTATTTCGTGCAATGCTCATATTTCATAATATTCCATGCGATACTTACGTACAACATTTTTACAATCAGCATATTTATATAAAATTTTTACAATATTTACACGTAACATTTACATCGTTGCGAGTTGTTTGATACCACTTCTTCGTTTGCAGCAGTATCGTATATTCGAGTGTGATTGGAACTTGAGAGTTCATTTTATTAATACTAAATGGAATAGACTCTAAGAAATATCCCTATTGTGTACCATTAGAAATATACTATTCTCAGAGAAAGGTGCGAATCCAGCAACTAAAGATGTCGCGTGTCTACTTGTGAGACGCTCGATCCCATCTCTAGAAAGAGCAGTTTGTTTTTCACGCGGCTCATTCTGCTGGGCGTCAGAGAATTCCGTGTACGTTTGTCATGGAAACAGACGTAAAATGTATGCGGCTGTTGTTCCTCCTCGAGCGACCCCCGTAGCCAGCTCCTCGAGCAAGTTCCTTAGTCATTTCCCCTCAGGGGGGTTGAACAAGTCCCAGAGGGGGGTTGGCGATGGCGTTCTCGACGTAAACGGCGTCGTAATGCAGCCTCGCGTCTCGTTGTTAAAATATTAACTCCATTACCGAATGACACTCGCCGCCACTTCTTCCTTCGACTGAAATCGTCCGCCATTTCTCCAGGCTTCTCCAGGCGAAAAAACCGTCCACACCATCGTGCGCGAGTTGCACATTCCTGGCAGAGAGATCCCGAGAACGGTCTCGCATTCGCGCGGACGAGTAGCGCGTCTCTCCTCCTCTCTTGTCGTCTCTTCTCTCGAGCCCTCTTTTTTTTTCTTTCCTCTTTCTTCTCGCGGCGAACAGGCGTCGTTCACGGCGTCGATACATTTGTCGAGCGGATTCATGAGACCCGGCTTCCAACCCGCTCCCGACTCCGGGCGACTTTTCATTGTGAAAGCGAAATGCTGTCGCACCGCGTCGAAGCTTTATCTCCGAAAGAAAAGAGCCGGTCGATACAAAGGGGAGCACTTTACCGATTAGCAACACCCTTGCGCACACTATCGTTGACGTTTGAAACGCTCGAGGAGGAAGGGGCATTCCTCGATAAGCGATTCCACGAGACGATCCTCGAAGAATTTTCACTTGCAGAACCGGGTCGGCGACTCGGACGATCGAGTCGCATTTCAACGATTGCGAGTGGATTTTAATCGGCCGCCACTCAGATGTTATCGAAATGTAATCGAAAATGCGTGAGTATCTGGGTCTACCTGTCGCAAGTCCCCTCCAGCACGAAGTCACAGGCGAGAAAGTAAAGTCGGTGGTGAACTTTGATAATCCGAGCTAATTAAAGCGAGCAAACGTTTGAAACGGTCGACGCGCGGCTAATTGAAATTGTCGAGCGGCGTTTGAAAAAAATTCTTCCACCGACGTTCGAAAGGCAAGATCGACGATTTTTTTTATTTTTTATTTTTTATTTTTTATTTTTTATTTTTTATTTTTTATTTTCTTTTTCTTTTTCGATCGCTGCATCATACTTTGTGTTAATTAAAACCAGGAGACCACGTTTGGATCGTTTCGTGCGCGCGTACTACCACGCGCATTTGCGAGTATTTAATCAAGAAATTGAATTTGTTGAAACAAGGTCGAAGTCCTTCCTTTTTTCCTCCTGCTTTTCCATTTTTTTTTTTTTTTTTTCAAAGCAATTTATATCGCGATGCCGAATCTCGCGATTTGTTTCACGCGCGCCTTTCGAAGGAGATAAAATTTCTTCCTTTCGTTTCGTGAAATGAAGTTTAACCTGGCTCTACGATCGTTCTCACTTTTCGCTATATTTAGTCCAAGGAATTCAGTCCAAGGTTTGAATTTTTCCTTGTACAAATATGCAAATGTTCGAAGAAGTTGCGAATAGAAAATTTTGCAAAAGAGACGAAACACTGGGTAGATGAAGTTGCACGTGAGGGCGGACAAAAGAAAGTTTACAGTTTACTATGATATTAATAATAATACAGTAATGAATCACTACTTAATAGTGGCAATTACTATACTCTTTGTCACATTATCGATAGCAATCCATTCTGAAGTATTCATTCGTTGCTTTTGTCAAATATAATTCCATTTTCTGAAAATTTCTAGCATAATTTCTAAACCTTCTTTTATGTTACATAAATTGTGTCGTAATTTCTCCGTATGTTACAAATTACATAAAAGCGTAAATTACATAAAAGTATTGAGAACAAAAATTAATTTTAAGCGAAGAATATTCCAAAACAATGTCCATATCAATATTTAAATATTACGTATAAACGAAGTGAGTAATTTGTGGAGTTAAACCTGTACTTCAACAGTAATAATAGGTCGATCGTGAAATGCTACTGTATTGCCGATCCGCAAAGAGCTACTGTATGGTCGAACCACAAAGAGCTATTGTGCGTGCAACCTTGAAAACAGCCGGTTACACCGCCTAAATCACGAACCTATTTTATATGGATTTTCGCGATACGTGTAATGAATTTTTAGAAAAACTCACTCTCGAAAAATTCGAACAAATTCATTGAGAAAAATTTTCGAATTTAACGGTAAAAGGAAGGTTTTACCAATTACGTTACATCATTGGATAATTTGTAATATCGATCGCAACTATTGTCGAATTATATAACATTGTTGTACAATAAATTGTACAATATTAAGCACTTGCGAAACGTACGACCAATTTTATATCATCTGGATTTCGTCGTAACAGTAATCGAAACGATTATCGATGACGTAGCGAGAACAAAAGACCATTCAGTAGAAACAGTCGACGAGTGGTCAGCCAAAACTTCACGATCTGTATTATCGATCTATAATATTACAAGAATTGAAGATCGAAGCTCGTTCACGTCTCTGAAGCAAATTGAATATATTCAGAGGAAATTGTATTCCTCCGGATCGAATTAACACGTTTCAATTTCTCCGCCATTAACCGAATAATACAGGTACGATAAGTTTCGAAAGATACTCGAAACGGATTATTTCAATAATTCAATTCGATTCCACGCATATAATGTGACGGTGCTAGTTTATCGGATGAATTTGATGAAAGATTATTATACCTGCGAGATTAAAGAAAGCATTCTCTTTTTTTTCCAACGGTCACGTAACCCGCCGAGAACAGCGACGATAAATTTTAATTATCTGATACTTTATTGCCGCGCGTTGTCCTTGCGTAATGGCGCGAAATAGCATAGGAGGAGCAGCGCGGTGCCAAGACAAATAATGCTCCGGTATCGGTTAATAATTCGGAACGGCCCGAAATAAAAAGGAAAATGCCCCCGCGCATAAAGACCGATCCCCCTAATAAACGAGAGTTTATACACTTCCTGCGTTTATGCCCGGTTATTTATCGGTAATAATTCGAGCACGGCCATCGATTACGCTCTCTCCCATCACGTGTTCGCGAACGAACGAGACAGCCAATTCGTGTGTGTGTGTGTGTGTGTGTGTATGTACACACACACACACACACACACATCCGATCCATTATCGTTTACGCGCATTGTTCCCATTCTTTCGACATGATTTCCCATCTCGCGAGATCATTCGGATAAGAAACTAATTGGCCTGCTTGGATCTTTTTTCGCAAAATTAAAGTCGCGATGTGAGAATCATCTTCGGCTCCCTGTTTGCAGTAAATAGAGCCGATTTCAATGTTACTCTTGATCAAATTTCAATTCTTTTTCCAAGTTATTTCTAACAAACGAGATTGGAATCGATACAGTGAGTAATAAATAATCTATACAGTGAGTAATAAATAATGTCAGCGTCTCCATAACAATCTTTCACTAAATCCAATGCTTTTATTTTTCTAGATCGTTTTTTTTTTCAAATCTGCGGCTAATGAAATTTCAATTTCATTCGTACATGTTCAATTTCTAAACAAATTGAACGAACAAATGAATCACAACATCGTTTTATATTGACATCAGTATTGGCAATTCTACTTTGTTCGCAACTTTTTCTCTTAGCTCAACTGTATGTATTATTGGAACATTCGAGTTTGGAACTATCGAAGAAACAAATATTGAATACCCTTTAATTTTGTGTCCCTTGATACGAGACTGTTATAAAATTTCATCTGAAATTCAGATCGTTAAAATAAATCATCGATCGGTATGTTCAGATTTTGTTATTGCGCAAATTATATGCTACATACAGGATGAATCGCAAGTAATAGCGCAACTGCATTGGAGATGATTTTATATGAAAAAATGAACAAAAAGTTTGATGTAAAAGAATGCATGAAATATTCATGGCAACGCATTTCAAAGGACACAGAAAGTTGCTAAAATTGAAAAACGAAAATACGTTGAAATTAATTCGTCGGACTAAGTTGAAACAAAATGAATATCTTGTAAAAATCTGTTGCGTCATTCTAATTACATCATTTTCAATGGAGAACAGCGTATATTGTGAATTTCCTCTCGAAACCAAAGCCTCGAACGACAAAAGAAATTTTCTGTTCACGCTGCTGATCGCGAGCCACCCTGTACGCACGTGTAATTAGATAAAAATCGTTTCATTTAATCCCATTCCATAAAACTTTCCTATTTTCTAAAGAAGTGTACGTTCGAAGGTAAAACTGTGTTTTGCTTTCAGAGAATTCGCTGCTGAATAGAGATTAAGAACTTTCGAAATTGCTTCTTGTTTCAGGACTTTATCATTCTTGCTGGTAACGTTCGCTTTTAAAGATATTGCTTTTTCCCCCGCAATAGTGATTGAAGTATCATAAACTCGCCACGTAGCAGGCGCTGTGTCCCTAATAAGTATGCAATCCCTAGATCCTGCTCTCTCTCTCTCTCTCTCTCTCTCTCTCTCTCTCTCTCTCCCTCTGAGCAAAGTTTTGTTTATCAAAGTTGTGAGTTGCATACAGTAAAGTAAATGGAAACTGACAAATATTTCAACCAGTGAAAATCTTTCTTTTCGCTACGCCCTTTTAATAAGTTTCATTAATAACATTTATTAATACTTGATCATTTTTCTATTTACTCGTGAGAGGATTTTTCTTTAATTTTTAATTCGTTCTTCTCAAGGGTCTGTACGACCCAAAGTGACTGTCATAATTTCTTAATTAAGTGACTTAGATAATTTTCAAATATTTATAATTTCTTACAATTTCTTATATACTCCATGTTTCTTTGTAAATATAGCATTGCAAAACCAGTTTCTTTCTTTTTTCTTCTTTGAAACTTCAACGAAGTTTCTCTATCATGAAAAATATGAACAAAAAAAAAGAAAAGTTCAGTTCTTAGAGCTCTATGGCTATTTATCCATTCATGAGATATTTAAAAATTGAAATGCACACGATATGCAGAACACCTGTTACGAAACAAATATTCCATGGATAGAATTACTCTCTATTTCGATTGAATTTTTCATTACATCATTTGCATTTGAAATTGTACAAACCTTCGCCAGGGATTAAATTCTCTGTTGTCCACCTCGTTGTTAACACGAGAATACAAGAGTTGTTGAACAGATTGACGGGCATTTTATTAAAGAATAACATCGATGATAATTTCTGTTTCTGTTAGACAGGGGCACACTCGTATAAATCTATTTATCTCGATTGCTATCGCTTAAACGATTTATACGTGCTATCGCTACAACGTGATATCATTTATACACGTAGAATATTTTAATACGCGTTGAAGATCGATTGTTCTCGACAAAACGTCGACTTGAAGCAAATTTACATGAAACTTTCCCGGGGAAATTGTTATCGTTAAAAGATGAAAGTATCGACGACAAAATCGGCGTTAACGCGCAACGATCGTGGAGAATCGCGTGAATCACTGCGATTCAGTAAAGCTAGGTTCTTCAATAATTTCGCAGGTCTTTACGCATTCGATACGGCGGGCGTAGCCAACCGTCGCTTAATATTTATCACTGCTAACGCAATTACATTCGCGTTCCATTTAGTATTCCATTGAGCCAATCTAATTTCCACTCGAAATAGTTCATCACAGCCTGACGCATTGAGCACTCTAAACCCCCTTGATCTGTCTGTAGGTGCGTCAGGAATAAGGGAGCCGGCTTTGTCAACGTAATAACTAATGTAATCAAACGGTAGTGATTCCGGCGCAAAGATTATATCGGTAATCGCGGTTGGATCGAGCAATACCGACGACATCGTACCATTTTGTACCAATGAAATAATAAAACGCTCTCCATCTCCAGATCACGTGACGAGGATTTTCACGGTCTCGAGGTGTTTAATTTTAATTAGAATAAAATTAAGTAATTGACAATGAACGGCTGTAATTTACAACGTTTTGTGCAATTTTAATCCCCGATATAACAATATCGATATACTACAGAGTTTGCTAGAAATAGAATTTTATAGAGGAAGAGATTTGGAAACTTTTGTCGTTGTGGATGTTATCTTGATAATGATTTTTCACAAGTGGTGTGACAGTACAGGAAGATATAAAAAATACTGTGATGATAATTAAAATTTTATCTTATAAGAAAAGACTTGAAAACAATCTTCTGAACGAAACAACTCTGATTACAACAACTTTACAATGATGATTTTTGATAACTAATAAGACACATCGATGTCTGAAATTGCGATACGCTAGAACAATCTGGACGACAGATTGAAGATTCAATATTCAGGAGTATGCGATATTCTAGTATGAGGTATTCGATAACTTGAGACAGTTATGGCGAAATTCTTTCATTAGATCACATTAACGAAATATTTATGTGTAAATGAATTTATCGTGTAAATTATGTGTAGATTATTTATTGTGTAAATTATTTATTGTGCAAGCTTTGTAAATGAGCTTACACAAGTGATCTGTCAGGAAATATAACTTAAAAAATGCTGTTACAAAACTGTTAATTTTTCATCTCACTTTTTTGCTCAGAGAGTTAGTAAAAATCATATCGTATCGAATTTTTCGTACGAATATCATATATCTGTTCGATCTCTATCATCGGAAGAGAGAGAGAGAGAGAGAGAGAGAGAGAGAGAGAGAGAAACTTTGAATCTCGCAAAAATGTCAGCGTAACTGCAACGCCCGCATTGTGTATAAAAATCAAACTCTTTGAGGATTGAGAATGCTTTCACGAAGGTACAGTGATTAAAGGACGTCAATTAAAACGCGTCAATTAAAAACAGAAGCTACAGTGCTAGCAGACAATGCCAGACTGCGTTCCGCGTGTCATTTTTAATGAAAGAGACAAATTTGAGGAGATCGCGCTTTTTTCCCGTTTAAAATCACTTTGTTCGTCGATCAAAATACGTTCTAAACAACGTTGTTGAAAAATGATTTTTTTTCGAAAAATTTCTTTCGCCTTTGATTAATCCTATGACAATCGATGTACGATTCTCGATGATCGATGACGTTACTATACGTGTGTTTTCTAACAGTTGGTGTTCGTGAAAAAATGAATTCTAATAAATTTGTAATATATATGTTCATTTGTAGTCATTCGTATATATATTTTCTATCTTCCTATCTTTTACGGATTTATAGTTTCTGATCGTTCCTTTATGTACGAAAAAAAAAAATCACATTTTGCAAATTTTTAGCGAAAAAATTTTTAGTGAAAATTACTCCCCACTCCTCGATGAAAGTAACTGACGTTGATATATTGAAAAAGTGATGAGCAGACTGTATTCGTTCAATTTTTTTATTTTTATAAATGTAATTTTAAAAAAAGAGATTTCTCTCGTTTCTGTTGAAAAAAAAAAAGAAAAAAAAGAATCTATTGAATATCATAATGAACATGCTGCTTTGAATACTTCAATGTTGTATATCTGTCACGAATATTCTGCAGACTTTTATGCTTTTAAATTTCCCAAAAGGTGGCAAACTAGGTTTGACCTAACAGTTGAAAAGTTGAAAAGAGTGCCGAGAAGTTTTTTATCGAATGAAACTGAAAGAATTAACGAACGGGCGAGAAGAATGAAAGAGAACATTGAGAAAGAAGAGAAAACGAAAGAGAGAGAGAGAGAGAGAGAGAGAGAAAGAGGGAGAGAAAATCTTGCGCTAGAATTGCACAAAACACCAAGATGTAGGTAACTGTGATAAAATTGATGCAACAGAATAGCTTCGCAGAAACGACGACGTCGCGTCGTGCACATTTTTTACAAGAAATGAAACCACAAACGAATATACAACCCGAAGAGAAACCTACCGTAATTTGATCTTAGTCTAAATAATTTCATTTCCCATGTTGTCCTCATTAATTCTTGACTATTGGAGCAAACATAGAAACTTCTTCTAATTCAAATTGAGAAACAGAACAAATTCACCGACTCTTACACGTTCGCGTGAAATTCAAAAAAATTGCAAAATATATAAAATACGGTGTCTTTACTGTTCGAAGTAATTACGAAATTGTCATAGATTTGACATTGTCCACTGCAGTTTCAAAAAAAAAAAAAAAACGCAGTTTTATTGTCATTTAATAATTAGAGACTGCGCGTATTTTTACCAAAAAGGATTGAAATTTGCCCACGTATGCACGCAGGTGTCTGCACCTTTAAGAATAAAAAAAATGCGCATCGTTCGATGCAGTGTTCCACCGATCACATCAGGAAGGAATTCAATTTCGAGCAGACGAATGATACCATTGTAACTTGTGCGAAACTATAGCGGGATATCGGAACATGGGGAACAGAGGGAAACGGAAGATTACCAGCGAAAGAAGACAGAATACTATTAATAAACAAGGAATATCGAGTAAAACGCATAACCGGGGAAATCGTTCTGGCGGCTCGCGTGCAACTGCTGATAAAGGAGTTCTCGCTGGAGAACGAACGAACGAACGAACGAAGCTCGAAGCTCGAAGCTCGAAGCTCGAAGGAAGGGCCGCGGATTAATCGCTGGATCGTGTGTCGACTTGCAGCGGAGGATATTCGTTCCGCGGGCAACAAGCTGAACCGGAGAACCGGCTAAAATATCCGGTGCAATATTTAGATTACAAGCCTGATCCAGCGGGGAACTTTTCATTCGGCTGGCATAACACCAGTTAGCCAGCGTGAATCAACGTCGTGGATTTGTCTCTGTCAGCGTTGACGGAAGTTGATCGCCAGTCTACTGTTTAATTTTCGAGTTGTTGCTGGCGATTTTCATCCGCCGATTCCGTACAGTTACACGTTCGCTGATTTATTCACGCGTGACACGTGATATATAAACTTTTGATTCAATACAAACATTGATCGAAAGCCATACATAAAGGATACAATAAAGAAGTAGATTTCGCAGAAGAAACATATTTCGGTATGTTTTGTACATTTTTCGCGCTATTACATTTTACGTAATATTTTTGAGTCTTTAAATACACCTAATAGATTCTTTATATAAATAGCAAAAGGAATATTTTTTTCTTTAATTTTACATCTTCCTTTATAACCATAACTTTATAAAGGAAATGAATAATTACAATTGTTACACGTGCAACGAGTGTACACTTCAACCAGAAAATTATCCATTAGCTCGTAGATTGAAATACACGCGATTGTGGTTGTTTTATTCGTCTGAAAGAAAAAAGCCCAATGCTCGTCCTAAGGGTTGAAAGTAGTTCGATAGGACAATGATACGATTCGTTTGAAATTGAAACTACCACCTACCGTGCTCTACGCAGGGGTAATGTTACAGGAAGATTCACGGGGAGATAAACTCCAGGTGTTCGCGTAATTAGCATCCGTAAGTTTATGAGACGTTCGTTACGCGTACTTCTCTAATGTGCAATAATAAACTGTCTCTAGAATATGAATTATAAAGTCAAGCTTAATATTCTTGAAAAATAGTGGTTTTTAACCACCTCTGTCGTAAATCTAAATCTAATCTTTAAATGTTCTAATAAAAGTGTGTCGTACAACTGTTTGAATTGTCTGAAATATTTCAATATACAAGTATGCATGTATGAGTATAAACATTGTCGAATCCTCTGACGATGCTACGCACTGTTCATCCTCGAGACAAATTATCCCCTTAACCATTAGATTTAGGTTAAGTACAACCAACGTGGTTGGACAAACGTGGTTTAATACGTGGTTTTTACTTGGAATTTATAATGTTCTTTCTATTTCATGGTGAAAAAAACAAGTATGGTCCAACTTAAGAAGATAAAGATAAACTTGGAAATTTCGAACGACATACGCAGAAAATTGATACGCCATACTTTGCTTCCCTTAAAACCATACGACTTTTCTGTTAAACAATTTTTCGCATTTTTAGAACGCATAATTGAAAAGTTATTTCAGGTTTTGTGCAAGTTACGCGAATCGTCCTGTATATGCGACCTTATTCTTGCACCTATTCATGTATGTTTATTTCAATTTTATTATAAATATTATCCTCGCTTTAGTAGTTGGAAGTATACAAAGTAAAGTAGATGGAAGTATACAAAATACACAAAGTAGCGTTCGTCGTTCGTTAGAAGTAGTAAGATTCACCACTCTGAATGTTCAATTTCTTTATTCGGAGATATGAAACTTTCAACATGTGCCAACTCGTTCCATTTTAGGGAACGAAAACGTAAGCCTTTACGACATAGAAAAGGCTATATTTACCACCGGAATATCGACGTTTAGAACGATCCTATTTTCTTCTTCGTTCGTTACTGTTTTTTTAATCATCTTATCGTGAATTCGTAAAGATATTCCGAGATATTATTATAACGACGCGTAACAGTCCGCTTGGTTGAGGACCAAACGAAAGGAATTTCCGCGACCTTTGCTTAATCGTTTCGAAGCCTCGAAGCACCGCTTGGAGCGCGTGCAAGAGTGTGAGTAATGCCTAACAAGCATGCTGATTGGAATTTTCTTGCGTTCAGTGAAAACCAGGTGGCATGCATATTTTAGAGACCGCCGTTCCGCGTGCCGCGAACTCAGAATCACTCCGCGTGTAATAAGGATCGTTCGTGCTCTCGAGAAATTCGTTTCGTCGGTTCGAAATAAGTATTACTCGAACAACGTAAATTTAATACGTAATAGTACTAGGTTGGAACAAAATAGACAATGAATAATAGGAATACAATGAATTTCGATTTATTCGAAAGTTCTCGATCACAGGCATAATTATTAAACGACAGAATTATAAAAAAAATATAAAATTAAAATTAATTGAAATTAAAAGCGATAACGATGCAATTTGAGGGAGTTCGTATATCTCTGAATATCATGCGGATACTTATTTTCATCTCTGAATGTCACATTCTGTATTCATTTTTACACGTTTGAAGTAACGATTATTCTTCGACAATAAGTAAAAGTGGTAAAAGTAAAATAATGGAAATTAATTGAAATATCCATGGAAATATAAAGGAGGACGTTTACCTATTGAAATGACAAAAGCGTCGCTGCGACACCTGCTGCGTGGCGAGTTCGCAGCCGCAATGAAAAACGCTCGCGAACCAACTTATTCCGAGACAAATTGTCCTCGTCCATTAGGGAAACTTTTATCGGATAGGCGAGTGTTCCCCTCCCCTTCCCCCCCCCCGGTCCCCAAGAAAATCCAAGGATGGTGGCACCTTCGTCAGAGAGAAAAATAAGAAACGATGCCGTGACAGGCTCGACTGATGAAGCAACGACCTTCTTTCGTAGTTGGATAACCTGGCCAGGCTGGGCCGCCTCCGCGCGAACTAATTTAAAACGCGCCGGGAAAACGGTTTCTTACAACCGGCGGCGGCTCGCTCGAGCACGACCGTGTTTCAATTAGAGGAATAGTTCTCGCAAACGTTCTACCCAACGTGATCGTAACTGACATGGCTGTTATTAAATGGCAAGAACGAGAACTTGTACCTACTCGCTGATTTTTGCATTTTAACAGTGATGTAACAGGTTAGCCCGATCGTTAGGACGATGAAGTGACGTGAGGTAGATGGTGGTGTGAGGTAGAATTCGTGGAAAATTTCACGCTCTATCTCACTTTTATCGATTCACGACGATAGATGAAAATGGTTGGCGGCAACAGCGATAACAGCGAACAGCCGGAACTCTCCGATTATTCGAGAAACAGATTTCAAATATATACAGATTTATATATTGCACTCGACTATTTTCATGTGTATTCACGATAATATTATATTCAATGTATATTCACTTATTTTCATTGTTACATTCATATATTATGTATTCAATTTTTTTTTTCATATATATAATAATTTCATTCATTCTACGTGTATGTATATTTATCGAAGCATATGCAGTCGTTTCTCTAACGACATCGAATAATAGAAAATTTTATTAATTAAGCTAATTAGCAGGAGTTTTGTACGCTTATGGGAAATTTTTAAGTCCAAAATTACAGGGGATGCACACAACGTGAAAAGACAGTGCTCTTTGAAGTATTTAGTTATTAACCAAAAACTCTCTATCAATTATTATTATATTTTAATTACGTTCTTCGCAGTCTAGTAATTAATGAATTCCTGCGCAATTACATTGCGTTTGCACGATACACGAAACACACGTACGTTTAAACAGATATTATTCTCATACACGTGATAACTTTCTTCATAAAAATACGTTTCGATATTCATTACATTTCTACTTTTTATATTTATATCTCAGTTCTGTTCAGACGAGTACGATCTTGAGTAAAAATTTTATTACGTGCAAACTCTTATTTACGGAAATGAGTTTCCGGAAATAATTGAACAGTTCTGGCAATTCTGAATCTTCTTCCTTTTTCCCCCTTAGTAAGCTCGCTCCACATAGAGGGGGAGGGGAGCGAGAGAAGGACAATTTCGCGTCGGATCTTTGATGAAAAATCAGAGAATGAATTAGCATGTACCGTGCGATCTGATACTCACCGTGCTCGATGAAATGCGACAGGAATGGCAAGGTTTGATCGCAAACACACCGCTTTGAAGAGTTAAGCATCCCCGGCCAGTTGGTCAACTTCGACATGCACAAACGTGCCTCTATGCTCCTCTGTGCGTACGTGCATACATATATATATGTATATATACGTAAACACGTGTTTGCACGGCTATGTAATACACGTGTCACCGTGGTACGTCATACGTGCTACTTTATCAAACGGTATACAGGCGGTCGATAGACCGTACGAGCGTTAACGCGATAACCCGATAACCCGATGCTCTCCTTCGCTTCGCGACCGAACGATGGACCCAAGATCAGTCGTTCCATTCCGTTATAATCAATTTGCCTATAAGTAGAAATTAATCAGACCTTTAATTTTCAACTATCGGATTGACTGGTCCGATCCAATCTCTCTCGACGTTCGAAACTTTCACGATAATAAATATTATCAACAGTGTTCGTGTAATTCGTGTAATTCCCATAAATTTCCATAATGCACTTATTTTAATAATTATACGAGAAAGTTTATAATTTTATGAAATGAAATTTTCCTTTCGGTATAACTAGAGAGATTGATCAGAGCTCTATTTTCAAGCATCACACTGATCATCGGTAACAATCGTCATCGATGTTTCACTATCAAAACTTTGATGAAAATTATCAACAATGTTTGCACGATCACCGTAAATTCGAATGCACATTTTTAGCAAATTCACGAGAAAGTTTACAGTTTCAAGTGAAATTTTATCTATCCTGTCTTACTTTCAACCATCGCATCGATCATACTAATAATAATCCCGTCGATTATTCTCTGTGAAAACATTGACGAAATTAACTGCACAATTTGAACGCGCATTTTTAATAACTTTACAGAAAGTTTCTAGTGTATTTTCTAATGAATAGAATTAATTCAAAGTATTATTTCTAATCATTGGATAGACCGTACCTAATCTTTGACGACGATTTTCTTTTTGCTGAAACTTTAACGAAGACTATCCAGCAAAGATGTGTTATTATAATTATATTTCAATATATAATATACTGGACATTGCTCGTATCATTCCCACGTATAATATACTGGAGAATTGCTCGTATCATTCCTACGTATAGTATAATACTACGTATTATTCCTATATATAATGTAAAAAACGGTTGAATGCTGAATTTTTCCAAGTGTTGGGACCAGTTGCTCGACACCTGTGTCTTGTAAAACGCACCTGTCGCGTCAAGTTGCTGACTTTCTGACCTTTAACATATCCCGAGTGTTAACATTGATTGAGCATTTTTCATATTCCCCTGAATATGAGTACTACATATACTGGCAAGTGCCGTATTACTTTCATCAATCTGTATAAAGAAATGGATTATATACTGTTACGAACAGATGAGATATTTCAACAATTTACAAAACTATAAATCATTTAGAAAGGAAAAGTGAAAAATATAGATAAACGAAAGTAATTATCATTCTTTGTTCTGAATTATTTATGGTTGTAATGCACGACGTTTGAGTTGTGAATAAGTGCAATTTATGTATATCGTCTATGTTAATCTACTCGACACTACGAGTACGTTTTATACTTTCCACATCTGTGCTTTTCGCATGATGCGTGCCAGCCCATGTAGATAATTATACAACCATTGTTTCAGTACTGTTATTTTCCTCTTTGGAGGATCATGATATCGTGAAATTGAACGTGGCAAATTTATGCGACTTGACTCTCTTGCGAGATAAATCTTGTGACCTTCCTGGCGATATTCCTCAAATTTCAAACAGTTTCGAAATGTCCGACGAATGTAACAGTCGTGTTGTAACTAGCGATTGTTATAAATTGTTATAGACTGTTATAAAAAAATCCAATTTCTAAAATTCAAATTATTATACACACGATCTTTGGGGATGTGTTATTGGAAGGAGATTCATTGTTGAATAACATCACGCGTTACATCGCTGCACTCTACCGACATTGTAAGAGAAAATTTGACAAGTAGAGACACTAGCACGCCGAAAATTCTTGACGAGTTTGAGCATTGTGAATTTTTCATTTCGCAAATGCAAATTGGAAATTGTTTTTACGTTTGATAATTAAATCGAGCGACGATTAAGTTGCGTATCACGATAAAATTAAATTGTAATTGGTGCGAAATTGATGCGTTAATTGACCGATGAAAATTTTATGTATGTACATGTATTTCCCCAGAATTCCAAATAACCTATATGTCGAATGTAACGCACGAAGAATTACGGTTTCACGTTTCGAACATTTTATACACGCGTGGAGTTAACTTTTTTTTTCTCTCTTGCCTCTGCTTCTTTCTTCTTTCACTTGAGTAGTTGGAATATTCGAGGTTTCATTTTATCGTGAGAAAACTTTGCTTTCTTCCGCCGGTTAATTTTTCAGTTGCACGGATAACGTGAATAACAAGTTATTAACGAGTCTATTCACCGACACTGTGAAAATTCAAGTGTTGCAATTTCCCCTAAAGTTAGGGGTGGAAAAAATTAGGAAATATTACATCACGTTACATGTTGTAGATTGCTTTTAATTGCACCTTGTTGAATCAAAAGTTTTTTTTGTTTTCTAATTACTTCTCGTAATTCCGTCGACCATTAATTCGTTTAATTGTAAATTCTGCTTTATATGCCCTGTGAAAGAAAAAAGAAGCACGCGCGTAATACTTACTGAAAGTTGCGGAGAAATTTCGCATGCATGCATAGCGAATTCGACGAAAATTTGTTCCATAACGTCGGCGTATTCATCGCTCTGTTCATTACCGTCTTTTCGTACTCTCGACGAGTCGGTTCGTACAAAAAAAAAGTTTAATTTCACCGCGAAGACCGTTGTTTTCGCAGCTGAAACGAATGTGAAACGGAATCGCAGTGATCTTGTGCTAACAGAGGAAATATTAAGTTCCCGACAAATTTCGGCGGAATAAAACTACCGCGATGACTGCTGTATAATGAGAAATCTCTATGTTACTTTCTGTACGTTTCTTTTTTTCTTTTTCGATGATACAACTTTTCATATATATCGGATTGAGCAATAAATTCATTCGCAAAAATATATCCAATTAAGTGACAATTTACTTGTTCTATCGCTCTATAGATATATATTTCTTGCTAAAAAGAATTTAATTACTTGTATTTTTACATTCTTTAAATAACTTTTGCAACATGTTAAGTAGAGTTGACTATAGATTGACTATAGATATAGAATAAAAATAGAGGATAACTCGTAAAAGAAATACCATAAAACAATCTATTTAGTATCATTTTGACAAACATTACTGAAAACGTTGCTTTCTCTAATTGTAACTGAATTTACAATGATCTTGAACATTAAAGTCTCCACTGTTAATACTTGCCGCAAGACTTTTTTTTCACCGATTTATTGAATATTTTCAATATTGAGACTAAACGTACAGTAAATTTCAAGAATTTCCTTGTATAAACAAAATTTCATTCTTCAATGTCGTGATGGACCTGATTACGAAAAAAATTTTCCAATATTTTTAGAGACATTTTAATTCTTACAATACTCAAAAATAAACGTATCCTTCATTTCCCATCTGTCGCATAATATAACATTTTTTTTCTTTTTTAATGTGTGAAAACTGCGAAAGCAGAGGCTTTAAAATGAGACCAAATGGAATATTACATAACTATGTTTTACAAAGCTACGACAATTTAAACTTTTCACTGTACGTGTGTTGATTTTGAAGTACTATCAACTGTGAGAGACTGTAAAATGACTTTTAAATGTCAAATGTCTTCTTTTTTCAGACAAATTTCCTCACACACTTTTATATTATTTACTGCATTAAATGCAGAAGTAAAATTTACAAATTCTAGTTTAAAGCTGCTTGAAAATTCTTGAAAATTGTTCCACGTGTTAAAAGTTCTTACAAGTATACTCTGAAATTGTATTCGAATTTAAATAGAACACCATCGCTCGAACTTGTAAGCCTCTTGAGATCAAATATCTATTTTTCCGTCACAGAGAATTGCAACTTTAATTAATCAAAAACTAAGATAAAGAGGAAACGCAATTTTCCGCGAATATCATACTCTTGTGCCAGTCGTCAAATTGCCAATTATGAGACTCTTTGACATCAGAATTGCGCGGAAGCACGTCACTTCGATAGTTCATTTCAATTCAATTGGAACGTAATTTCGGAAAATTTCGCCAAATGCTGGAACGGAGTTAAAAAAGAATTTCATATCGCTTGCACCGTACACGTTTTGTTTACGTACAATAGTGAAATATTTATAAATACATACATATATATGCGAAACTGTCGAACCGAATAACTATGATGATATGACAGAATGCGCCGTACGGAAACGGTTAGTTTGCAAATTTCGAGCACACATCGACGAAAGATATTAATTTCAAAATTATTTTATCGTACGTTATGACTCGTTGTTTGAATAAGACCGCGTGCAACGCGAAGTTATAACGACGAGCGTGTCGAAAGCACCGGGATAATAACGGGAAAACCGGGATATTTTCTCAGCGATTTCCGCGAGATTTTCAACAAAAATCTGTTTAATTGCTTAACAATCCGCTTAACGAGCCGCTTGAAATTACTTGATTTCAGTTGATTTTGCGCGACCATACAATGTTATTGGATGCTTCAAGGAAATTGTATAATCTCAGACAAAATGAGCAATTAAAACATTTCGGGTTAAATGATTTAGCGACCCTTGGAATTTTTAATTTGACCGAATTTTTACTCCTTGCTCCTTGAACGATATCATTCATCTCTATCAATTACTATCGTCTGTGAACTAACGACAGCGTTTGGGATTGAACATCTTTCTATTCACCACCGCTTGAAGAAAATTCATTGAGTTGTATATAATCTCGGACAATGAATTGCATAATTAAAATATTTGTGGTTAAATCGCTTACTTAGTCTTGGAATTTTCATATTTGACTGAATTTTATAACTAATCATGTGACGAATAGAAATACAAAATACAAAGTGTAATTTTTCTGAATTATCTACCACAGATCACTACGGACATCCATGATCTAACGATACTGTTTTAAATGTTGAACTTTTCCTGTCCATCGCTGTATCGTCGTATTTTAATTAAACTTTTGCTAAAAATTACTATTTCAAGCACGCACACACACACACACACACACACACACACACACACACACAGAACCAGTGACTAATTAATGCAATTCGTTAATGTTAATTAAAAGTAATTCGTGTTCAGAAAACAGAATGCTATGCTTTCAAGTATCTCAACTTCGGCTAACATTTATTTGTGACGTGTGTCTGTTGCAAGTTAATTAGATTCGTTCGGATGTTGCAGGTTAATTTGGTTAACATTTAATTTCGCTGGCCACGCTCCATGAATGTTTATTTTTATCTTGTTACGCGAAATGGTTTTACCTCTCTCGACAACGTTCGAAATTACTTTGAATTCATTGTTGCAAGAAAGATATCCCATATCAAATTAAATAATACTAATTCCCGTATGACGAAGTTAAACACTTTTGTTTTCGATATAAAATTCAACAGTGATATTAGCACTTGATAGTAAAAAATAATAACAGGTATTGTTAAGATACTGAAAAATTCGATAAACATTTTATTTTTGCATGTGGTATATTTGAATGTATTTGCTCGTTCGCTGAAAGATTGTTAATATTTCAAATTGTTTTAAATTGTTGTATGTAAGAAAAAAAATCGTGCTATAATTTAATTTATAACCTGGTCTCGTTTCAAAGATCATAAAATCAGTTCGTTAAAATGAGTTCGTTTTCTTCGAAAATATTTTTACAGGGGTGCTTCTCAAAAATTGTAAAAATCACTGGAATCTCACGGAAAAATTTTTTCCGCTATTAAAATTTATCACTGTATTTTGAAGATTAAAGTTTCCTCTTTTCGTAACGCTGTATAATTTCTTTTCACCATTTTATTGAACTTTGGGCGTTAAAATTGGAGAACAAAAATCAGGGTTATACGACAAAAGTTCAAGGTACTTTAACATTTTGTCCAAAGAAGGAAAAAAAAATCATACAGCAAGATTTAAGAGCAAAGACTTGGCGAAAAAATTTTTCAACGATTTTCTCCAGAAAAAGAAAATAGAAGAAAACTCAGTCTCAAAATGTGCGTGTGACAGATATTCTTAAAAATTACTCTTCCGAAGCGAAGAGAAATGGCAAACGATTGTCTGGAGCAAGCGTGCACGTTGAAAAACGTTTAATCGGTGTACATAAAAATTCCGGTTCTTTCATACGTCCACGCGTTGTCCGCGCGTGTTTTGCAGCGTGTCGGGCAACGGCACTTTTAATATCGACAAGTCGCCGGCGAAGGGATAGAAGAGGTGCACGCTTTTCCGTGACAAAGAAATGGCAGCCTATAAAAAGTCCGTCCAACAAAGCGCGAAATGACATCAAGTATCTGTGTTCTACGTCGCTTTGACGTTGCCACGTTGTTGGCGTATGCTTCAATGACGCGCGTTTCAGCGTATAGTCGGCTGAGCTTTACATTGCCGCTAGCCTCTGCAGCATACATTCACCCGGTCTGCACGCCTGCGTACGTATATTCGCAATGTGAAAGCAATTTGTCTATGCGACTATCAAATGTGCGTGCAGCCATTCACGGACGACGATCGGTTTCTGCGTCGTGTAATAATCGAGTTCTACGTCGTTAACGAGATCTGTTAGACGTTCCGCGTTAGGATCCGAACGTACGTTCGATCGCTTGTTATTCGACACTGGAACCGCCGAACGAAACGATCAAAGTGGCCAATTTGTTTAAAATCGCAGAAAAATATTTTTCATCGTTGAATCTACCACTATCACGAAGATTGAAATCGTCCTCTTTACAAGTCCTCGCTGTATCGCTTTCTTCGCCATTTTTTATTGAACTTTGGGCGTTAGGATTGAAGGGCAAAAGTTTTAACATCGCAAGAGTTAGACGACAAAGATTCGAGATACTTCGACATTTTGTCCAAAGTTCAATAAAATAAGGGAAAAATCGTACAGCAAGGTTTAAGAGCGTAAACTTAAATCCTCGATTTTCAATTAGATGTTTCGCGAGCGTATTTCTAGAGATTTAAATGATTCCGAGATTTATAAAATAAGTGCACTTGCGTCACAAAGCTTCTTCACTCTCTTTTCTTTTTATTTCAACGTCTTTGACGGATATTTTATATGCCTCGATCGTCGACGATTCAATTTTTCTCAAATTGTTTACTCGTGTAAATTTTCCTCGAATTATTTATTTTCCGATTGTTGTAACATCAAAACATTCAGAAAATCAAAATTGCTTTCAATTTCACTGAACGCTGTGCAGAGCATTTGATTCGTAAGGAACAAATAAATTTTCATAAATTTACACGTCACGAGGGAATCATTTAAAGTTTCTCTCTCTCTCTCGCTCTCTCTCTCTCTCTCTCTCTCTCTCTCTCTCCCTTTTTATGTTTTTCAATTTATCGATCAATATGGCTTCTCCGCGGTTGGATCATTTTTCCGTTTAAAACGTCGAACAAAGATAAACGAAAAAAAAAAAAAGAAAGTTCTTCGTTTCGGTAGCGAGAGCGAAGTTACACAGAACTGAAATATACGCGTAATTAAAACGAGAAACAAAACAGTTTAAACGAGTTCCGAAGCGAAATCCCCGGAAAATCAAATTTACTCGAAGGCAACTCGGAAAAAAGAAAAAAAAAATACATCCAATTTTCAGGTCCTTCGAAATTGAGTATTTCTTTGTACGAGTTCATGCGGGTGGCGTTAATGCGTATATGTCGCGCAATATGGAGGATAACTTGTTGGCGCAGTTGAAAATGCGTGTGCAGGCTAGGTTAGCGAGCACACATGCGGATGGCCAACTTTAGGATACAATTGCGTCCGCATCGCTAAAGCGGATTTGTATAAGCTTCTCCAATATTTTACGATGTATCACGTCGGTTGCGGCGTTAGACGGGAAAAGTCATTGACTCGTTCCATTCGACGCGTTAAAACGCGTTCACAAATTTTTCGGTCAGAATGCAACGATAGTAGTAAACAGTAAATTTTTTTTTTTTTTTTTGGATAATATAATTATTATTTATTCGCAAGCGAAATGCGGATTTTTCTTATCTTCTTGAAAATAATTAAAAAGAAAAATGTATCGAAAATCTCTGTACAGAGATTTGCCTGTTTCGTCAACAGATATATATTTTCACGCACGCTTTAAAACACTTAAAAATCGAAAGCTCTGGTTATTACATAATCGTCAACGAGAATGACGAACGACTTTTTTTTCACATTTTCTCACTCGAGATTTAAAAAAGAATGAAAACAATGTCGAAACGTGAAATACATGTTCAAATCATTGTTGAAGCACGTTAAAGATTTTCATTTTCTCTTTCTCTTTACCACCCTCATCCTAAGTACTCATATTACTTAGGCATATTACTCGTCAATCGAACGCGACAGCGGAGACGGCGTAAAAGAAAGAAAAGAAAAAAAGAGAGAGAGAGAGAAGAAGAAGAAAAACGAGGTTCACGGCGGACGTATTTGCAACGTAATTGCTAGAATGCTCTGCAGCGCCGTGCTTTTGTGCACGTCGGATTGATCGATGACGCCAATGACTTTCCCGGTTGCTCGCGTTTCGCGCTGCATTATGTCGCGCTAAGTTATGAGGAACGCGTGTCGTCGTACAGCTGCCGGGCCTTTGGTGTGTGACGGGGCATCATCGTCAGATGCGCGCGTACATATGTAGATCAGCCTCGTTCCTCGTTTACGCGGATATTGTCACGCACTCGCGCGGCAACACGTATTCAATTGTCGGCGTTGCATTGTCCCGTATACACGTGGCGTGTAATGAAAAACATTCGCGTGAAACGAATAACTCGGCGTCCAATAACTCGGGGCGAGCGTAACCTCTTCGATCTTTCTTTCTTTCTTTCTTTCCGCGCGACGACGACGACGACGACGTTCGAGGCAAGAAAAAAACGAGAGAAAAAGAAAAAGAAATGGAAAGAATAGCGGAGAGAGAGGAAGAGGAAGGAAAGTAAAACGGAAAAATAGAAGAAAAGGGTAGTGAAAAGAAAAGACAGAAAAGGGCGGGGGAAGGGGGGGGTGGAAGAGAGGGAAAAAGAGGAGAAAGAACGATTCTTTCTTCTTCTGTTGCAGGCAACTATAGGGACGATCGCGTGACAAACGCGGGACATACACTTTATATCGAACGGAATACCGCCTATTATCGTCGATCCTCGTTTGAATTGCAAGGAGCACCGGCGAAAAGTCGAATACGAACGGACGTCTAAAGCGGGTTCACGTTCATGCGAACCCGGAATTAGGCCACTGCTTGAGACCTCCACTCGCCGGCAAGGATATATACCTTCTCGTCCCTTGCTTATTCGGTAAACGAGAGGATTCCATTTCTTTTTCTTTCTTTTCTTTTCTTTTCTTTTCTTCGTTCTTTTAGAGAGACAGAGACGGCAAGAATGCGTGCTACCATCGCTAGAGTGCGGATTTTTATGCAAATTCGTATTTTTAAGAATGTAATTTAAAAAAATGAAAGCTCGGTAGGAAATTGTTTCACGTAGTGGACGTAATAAAAGGTACGATACTTTTGTACATCTTTCCATGTTACGCGCTGTCTGTAAAATTTCCTGTACAAACATACAAACGAGTATAATAAACTAATAAACTAATAATTATCTATAAATTCAAGATGTTGGAAATAACTGTTTCTAAGGATAAAATTTAAGTAGAGGAGGTTTTCTATTATCGTGATGTAACCAAGGTAGAGTAAACAAACGCGCTGGACGACTGGCCATTTTGCAAGTTTTATACTTAAAGCTATAAATCTCGTCTCGGCACTTTGTTTTTACTCCTCTTCGTATTCATGATTTGCTTATTATCGATACTATTTTACTTATTATTAGTTTATACCATTAGTCTCTTTCATTCCGTGCTTGATTAGGATGGTTTCACATACGAAGATGACAGATGATAAGATACAAAGAACGAACACTAATATTTCTATATTAATGAAGAAGATGATAAAATAATACAGTAAAATAAGTGCTGGACCTCTGCATATAAATTATATCAACTATATATTATATTATATATACAACAAATATAAAATAATAATAAACCCAAAAATATTAATATATTTCATATTTTACATTTTATATCTTTCGTGGAAAGCTAGAAATTTTGCTCAAGTATGAAACGTAACGTTATTTAAAGATATCGCTACAATAAACGATGGAAATATATGCAACTGAAAATCATTCGACGAGTTAATATAATATTTTCAATCTCCAATTGACTTGATTCCACTCGTAGTTACCTTGATTGCCATCCTTTGTATGCAATACACACACACACACACACATGGGACAAATTACAACGTGGCGCTGTCGTCGAATGAAAAATGATTGGGATCGCAGTCGATTGACGATTACCAACGACTGACGATTTACATGGCCGACGTAAACGTTTAAACGAACCCCATTTACTCTCCTCCGAATGTGTTTCGTATCATCGTCTTCCGACAAATGTTGAAGTCGATTTCGTACGAGTCACGAAAACATTTTGCGAAAACATTGATACCGAATTCGTGAATTTTACATGTCGCTGGATAACAGACCGGAGCATTGAAAAATATCAGAATGACGGACGAGCGACACGACACGTGAAAGAGTTTACGTCAATGGGAATTTTATTGCCGTGTCATGCTGCTCTCGTATCAGTGTCTCGAGAGAAATTCTGCAAGCTCGTGTCGCGCGTCTGCGGAACAACGATTGTTGCAATATCGTGGCACGCTCGAGTGTACGCGGAATGTGCAAGACGGTGGTGTGAAGACTTATTGTTAGTACGCTTATCACGTGGTAAATAGCGAATCATCTGAAAGTCACGAATTCTAATTACGCATGATCCCTCGCATACTTGGTAGTTTAATAAAATATGATGAAAAAAAT
The DNA here is from genome assembly GCA_032399595.1 of Tetragonula carbonaria. NCBI lineage: Eukaryota > Metazoa > Arthropoda > Insecta > Hymenoptera > Apidae > Tetragonula > Tetragonula carbonaria. Next base: position 765,668 of record JAUCRC010000020.1, read on the forward strand.
AATGTATAGTTTTTTGTTTTTTTCCACTACACCATCGTCTGATTCATCAACTATTCGTAGAGGGACGAATGTGTCCCTCAAAACAAATGGAAAGAAAATGCAATTTTAGTTACGAAGACGTGACACGATGAAGATGTAACCAAGTATTCGTTCACCGAAAGGTTCGAAATATCTAAGAATGTAATTTTCTTCGTCAAACAGCAGGTATGTGCAACGTACACGAATATGTAGTCGATCCACTTAGAGTTTGGCAATTTGCTTTGACAATTCGATTATCTTGTAATTCAAAAAATGTATGAAAAGGAAATACCACGTCCGTTTGTTGTTAATTGGCTATCAAACCTTATTTAGATAATTTTTCCAAGGAAAAAAGGAATATTCCACCCCATGATTCAAATGTCAATTGAACGTTTCATCACTTACCTATAAATAGTTGTTTCTCGTAACACGTGATTATCCAAGGTTTTCGCGTTACAGTGAATAACAGTCGATAAAGCGGGGAGAAATGCTACAGAACTTGGTCCGAACAACTGCTGGACTAACTGCTATCTCGCTCCATTTCCCCTTCTTTCATTCCGCATTTACTGTTACCCTATTGTTTACCTTATGGACAAAAGGCGGAAAGCTGTTTAAAACGTGTCTGCAACTAGACAAAACAGGCAGTAGATTCTAAAAAAAAAAAGAAAAAGAAAAAGAAAAGAAAAAAGAAAATAATAAAAGAGAGAAAAGAGAGGGAGATGTCGTTCGTAAATAGCCAAGAAGAACGACCAGCTGATTCTGGCTAGGGATGCAACAGACAAAAACCTTCATTTACGACGCGTTTTTACTCATCCACTGCTACGCTTATTAGACGGTCGGAGAATATTAATTTACCCGGTGGTACAGGACCAGGTTCTAAACGACTCGTCGCGAAGCAGCAACAGTCCGAGAGAGAGAAAGAGAGAGAGAGAGAGAGAAAGCTGGTCTTTTCCTCTGATACGGTTTCGCAACGGAAAAGCCCTGGGTCTCGTTACGTCGCTGGAAATTCTCGACATTTTCCACTGAATGTCCGTTTCGTGTTAATGAACGACTTATCTTCATATTTGCTGTCACCACGTGCACGAGAGACGGAGCTCGTTTACGGAAGTTGGCTAGCTACTCGCCGACTATAGTAACTGCGGAATTAATTGAGATCCTAGCCTAGCCTAGCCTATCTTGTTATCCGAGTAAATTGTGAATTCCTGCTAACCGAGCATCGGTGGTAGTTCATTTGAGAACCAGTTTCGTTCGCTTCGTAACGCAGATAAGATAAACATTAAAAAAAAAAGAAAAACGAAAAAGCAACAACCGTTTCTCGGATAAGAGGAAATTTTTCTTCGAGCAGCGAATAATAAGTTTCTTGTACATGTTTTTCGTTTGCTTGTTCTCCCGCCATCCAATTATCGAAAGGTTCGATTTTATGAAACTTTAATTTCCAACTTGACCTGGTTCGTCGATGTTACGTAATTTTCGTTCTTCTCTGTCTTTTTTTAATAACGAAAATTTTTTATAAAAATCGAATGATCAACTTCTTGCAGATTTTTACTCTGACGTGACAGTTTTCACTGTCTGTTCTGGGAAACTTCTGAAAAAAGAACTGACTAAAAGAGACTTTCGAGTTTCGAATTTGTTCACAGGTGTTCACTTACCTGGTCTTGATGATATTGCTCGATGAGAGAAAATTTCTTTTTAAAACGAATAATTTTCTTTCATTTTACATATTTCTGCACATTCGCTGATTATGAATCTGAGATTCATCGTTTTCTCTGTCGCTCTCGATTCTCGAAAAAATGCAACTCTGGAAAGGAAACAGCAACTTTCCTTTCAACGATAAAGAATTTACTTTTAATAATTGTATAAACTATTCCAAATACAATGACAAGTATGTCCTTGTTACGTTAAATATAATGAACTAACCATCGAAGTGATCAGAATTTTCAATTCTGCGTCAATTTTTTTCTCATATTTTCCAATTCATTTTAAAAACTGAGAGTGTGAGAACCGAGTATAGCACAGGAAAAAAGCGAGTTTAACGAAAGTCGTCAAAAGTGACCCTCGTGTCTATTCGCTGTGAAAAAAAAAAAAGAAAAGAAATGAAGAAAAGAAAAAAAAGAAAATTCTTCGGTGTAATCGAGAAAGAAAATTACACGTCGAACGTTCGGAACGACGCCAGAATTACGAGGCGAACGCACCTTCGGTCACGGAATGGGAAAAACGACAAAAAAAGAAGATAAAGAAACAAGTAACCGTTAATCACATAAATCTCCTCGTTCGTGTCGACTCCGAACACTTTTCATTAAATTACATTGTCCAACGTTGTTTCCCTTTTGATTGCATGTCGAGATTGCTCGCTCACGCTCACGCTTCACCAGGGTGGATACCATTATTGTTCATTGCCATTTCGTAACACATCGAAAATTCCGTCGACGACTTCACCGACTGAAGTGGAAAACAGGTAACGAATCTCGAGAGATTCCGAAGATCGTCTCCTAAATTCGTCTCCCTCGTTTTCAATTCTGCACTAAGAGCGATAGTTACGTTTTGAATTACAATGTTTAAGATTGATTGCGATATTTAAAATTGACAATAATTTCAATTTACCTAAATTCCCACCGAAGTGGGAAAGATATCGAATCTTGAGAGATTCTGAAGATTATAAATTTGTTTCTTAATTCTGTAATGGCAATGACAGTTATGTATTAGATTGTGATATTTAAGATTTTAAAATTGGCAATAATTTTAATTTGTGAATTTACTTGAATTTCAGCTAAAGTGGAGAAGAGATGTCGAATCTTGAGATACTCTGAGGATCGTAAATTCGTCCTCTTCGTTTTCATTTCTGTACTGATAGTGATAATTGCGTTTTGGATTGTACATTAGTAATAAAATTAGTAATAATTTTAATTTATAAATTTACCTAAATTCTTGCGAAAGTAACATGTTTTTTAATTGCTCCGCTGCTGTTCTTCGCTCTTGCCGCTCGTCCTCTTTTTTGACAGAATTCGAGTCCAAACGAGCATTCGTTCGGACTTGATGAATTATTCATTGAATGTTCGGAATGTACTGAAAGAACAGTTGACTTTTATTTTATAAATAAAATAAAGTACTGGGAGAGAGGGAGGGAAAGTATGAGTCGCGTAACTTCGCCGGCGCACGAATAAGTAATTAGATCTGAAATTTATTTTAATATTTCGCTAATCCAGCGTAAAGTATATTAATATTCATAACTCTGGCAGAATCGGTAAGATCAATATTACAGTTTGCTCGGCAAAGTGCCCCAAGGCGGTGGTAATATTTCCTGTTGAACGGAGCCTTCCGTCGGTGCGCGAAATTTTCAAAAAGCATAAACTGGTCAATGTTGCGAGGCAACTCGAAGACATGAAATATTAAAAATGTACGTAACAACAACGAGACGACATCGTGGAGTTTTTTTAACAGTAACGTTAAGATACAGATAAGATTTCAGGGTTGACACGATTAATTTTATGTGACAAAGAAGGTGGAAATAAGGATCGATATCTGTCTCCTTCATTTCTTTTTTTCAGGCTATCAGATCGTACTACATTCTCGTAGAAAATATATCGTAGCAAATCATCTGAAGATGACAGCTACCCCCCAGTCGAAGTCAACCAGTCATTATTCTTACCGTTGTTTATAGCACCGTAATCACTGCTATAACCTACTGCGTCTGAACCATAAAAATAAAAGGCGTGCGAAAATACTAAGCGAGTCGTTAGCAGACGCGTAATGCATAAAACATAAATATATTTAATACAAAGCATGCTTATGCTTCCACGTGTTGTAAAAATATTTATCCTTGTTGGGAATTCTCTCGCTGCAGGGATGTTGGCAGTGTGTTCGGATTGAAATAAGTCACAGCCGGCAATTACAAATCCATGACTCGTTTATTAAGAAATACTGTATCGTTCCGACAATATCGCGAAATGGTGGTACGAACATAATGTGGTGGTTCTTCAAGCTAAGAACGCTTGGACGCAGTCGTCGCAGATGTCACGGACGTCGTTTCCGGTTAACGACGGGACTCGACAGTCGCGCGACATCCACCGAAAAATCAACGATGTCCACCAGATCGATCACGTGGTGGTTTCGTTCACGTCGCGTAACACACACTCCGTCACACACGCGTGCATCGTTCATCTGTGTTCCGCGGCTGGCATTAGGCGCGCACCCTAACAAATGTATATATATATATATATATATATATATATATATATATATATATGTATATATATATATATATATATATATATATATATATATATATGTATACGAATCTCTCTCGTGTTAAAACAACGCACACAAACGTTTAAGTGAAGCAAGTACAACATCAAAGTTTCATCGGTTTCGTTTTTCCTCGTTTCGCTTTTCTTTTCTTTTCTTTTTCGTTCGTTTACATTTCAGGAGGGTGGGGGGAGGGGTGAAGCCTGCCCTGATCATCTCCCTCTCTGGTTCCGCGGTACGCGTCAGGTCGAGAAGCATCTCCCACTGAGCAAATACCGGAGATGCGTGAAATCTCGAGTGAGATCAAACACGATTCGTTACTGCTGGTAATCGATAATCAGCCCTCGGTTGGATCCGATGTGTTCGATCCGTCGTAGCGGAATCGAGCGGAATCCCCCGCGGAACGCGTGACGCGAGATCGGCAAGTGCCATTTTCCCGGTGAACGTCCCGAAACCCCGTTCGCGTGATACGACAGAGAGAAGACGTGGACAAAGAGGCAGACACAGAGACAAAGTGAATCGCTCGCTGCGATACATATCGTATATACGCTCCCTTCCCTTCTCTATTCCCCGGCTACTCGTTCGACGCCGACACGCTGGCAGTCGATCACGATTTTCGCGCGAGGAATCGTCCGCCGTCGACGCGTAGAAGAGCAGGGAGCTGCGTTCCGGGCAGTTCTCGACGTCGCAGTGGCAGTGATTTGTCGCCGGGTGATGGTAGGGATCGCAACCTACCGGTTCCTCAGCAACTGCGCGCAGACCAGCAGGACGAGCAGGTGCAGCGAGAAGTAGAGCCGCGGCGTGGATGGGCCGGTGGAAGCGAGCGCGTACGCGTACGACGAGTAGCATTCCCTGTAGGATTCCGGATTCAGCCGGGTGACCGTGCAGTAATGGTGGAGGGCGCAAGCTCCGTTCAGCGGTCCTCCGCAGCCCCAAATCTGTTCCATTTCCCGCGGCAACGAGACCGTATTGGCCGCGTAGTATCTATGAGGGAATAGAAGTGGTCCCGCGTGCGCGGGAAGATAATCTCTCTCTCTCTCTCTCTCTCTCTCTCTCTCTGTTTCTCTCTGAGAGAGCCACCGTATCGGGACAGTCATTAGCATCGTAATGACGCGATTGGGGTTGAAAAGGGTGGACAGTGTCATCAGCGTCAAGCACCGGCTCAGGCACACAGGATGAATTATCGGATAGTTGCTCGAGAAATATGGAAATTATTAATGTGCACCCGACACGGCTCTGTGTCACACAGAGAACTCCTCTCTCTCTCTCTCTCTCTCTCTCTCTCTCTCTCTGTGGCTGGACTCTCTTGCGATCGCTCCGCGTTAGATCACGTGAACGTAACCGCGCAGAGTGTCAGAGCGCGTTCCACATCGATCCCTGTGTAGAGCTGCTGCGTGGTCGCGCAACTTTGTCACGAACAACCTATGTCAGTCATCCCGTTACTCGAGCCGACGCGCGTGCAGGAGTTTTCAAGGTCTCCGTCCGTGCGATATCGCGCGTTTCACGAGACCGAAGGGATCGGCACGAGGCGCCTTGAAAGCGAAATTAAAGGAACATTCAATTACGCCACTCGCTACGAACTTTGAAAGAATTTTTCTGGAGTTTATAGGCAGGCAGAATTCGAGTGTTCTCAGCCATGTGAGGGCTGTCACCTTCGATTAGAATCAATTATTCATCGTTTGGAAATACGTTCCGATTTTTTTCTTTCTTCAAGTTATATGTAAATGTAACGTGCTTCGTCGATGACATTTCGACAAAGAGCTAACTTTTTAGATTGGGTCAACTGGTGTTTATATACGTCGAACAAATAATCGAATCGATGTAAAAAGTGTTGTTCGTCGAACAGAGAAACATATGTATTTTTGTCGTTTCGAGATCCATTGGAGAACCGTTGGCAAAATTTTCAAAAGCTTTGAGAATGCTCGAACACGAAGCCGAAAGCAAGCAAAGCACTAAAAAATTTTATTTTCCTTTCTTTTTTTTTTTCAATCGCGCCAACGTTGCTCCACTTTTTTTGCAAAACTATACGAGGTACGACTCACGATATCCCGGAAATTACGAAATTCGCGTACCACGCAGCGGCAAACAAACGGAGGACCAAACGAGAGAAAAAAAAAGAAAGAAAAGAAAAGAAAATGACCGAGAAACGCCAAAGTGGTGGAAATATGTCAAAGTAATCCAATTCTTTTTTCTGCGCGAGATACTCGAGCCGTAGGGAGCAGAAGGGAAGGAAAGGGTGCGCTGGAAACCCCGGATGATCGATGATGCCTGTCCACGATACGATCGCGGTCACGTATCCCGACCGGACAGATGGAAAAATTTGTCGGTCGAGCCGTTTACCTACCTGACGAAAGCATAATCATTGAATTGCGTGAACCGGTCGGCCAGGTCGTGAAGAGCGATCGCCGTAATTTCCTGAAGTTCGTAGTACTCGAGCAGAGAGTACTCGGGCAACCAGTTTGCCGTCCCGATTGAATTCGCGTCCGGCAGATTAAGATAGTACTGCGTATAATCCAGCACCTGAATACGACAGAACAGAGAGGAGAAGTTAGGTCGCCGACGAATCCTATATATATGTATTCCCGTGGCTCTTTCAGTCGAGAAATTATGTACAACGAGTGTGGAAAATATTCGGCACGTGTAAACTCTTGAAGAAACTTCGTCGAAGAAAACAAATATCGTCTCAAGTCGTCAAAACAATTTTCGAGAAACGAAGTATCTTTACTCCCTCCGTTTGAAACGATGTTGTCAAAGCATCATTCGAAAGAACGAATTTAAAGTGTCGTGAGAGTTGAAGCTTCGCGCTTTAAAACGAGCTTAGGTTTCAATATCTACTCTAGATTGTAATCAATAATACAATTGGTTATTACTCGTTTTAAATTTAACTAAAATTCATTACAATATAAACATATTAAAAGATAAATCCCTTTTAGACTATTTGATCATTTCGAAGGGGATAAACCTTAGTGATTCTTCTTCCGAGAATTTTACAAAATTTGAACATGGAAGAATTCTGGATCGAGATCTTCCCGCGAGTAAAATCCTTTGTCGAGTGATCGTAGACGATCTCAAATGTTGTCTCACGCAGATCGGACGGAAATTGATGAACGTCAAATGGCGTTAAAATGGTTTGAACTTTAACCTACCTGACCGGTGGTCGTCTCGAATTTGTACAATCTTAAACCTGGATTGTTGGGGCCTCCTGGTGTGCTCGGCGATATACTCGGTGCCATCATTATCCACGATACTGGCAGACCTAGCGACACAAACGTCGAAACCACAACGAAATCGATTATTCATCGAATTTCAGTTTCCGCGACGTATATATACATATGATATACAATACATATTCGCGGGCAAACGAGGCGGAATATTAAGGCAAGCGAAGGTAAAACGGGATCGGAACGAATTTGAAACTCGCTGGCGTGACTGATAAAGCGGACTTTGAAACGGTTGGGGAAAGTATTCTGGCCATTGGCCGACACACGCACGGAATTTATCGATTATCGTTCGTGACCTCCGCGCCGTTGCGTCGCGATGAAGGAACACCGCGCGGGAAATACGAGCCAGAGCTCGTGACAGAATGCACGAACACTGTACAATGCGTCACTCGTAAAATCGTATCATCCTCCGTTCACGATCACGCTCATTTCTAGCTCTAGGATGCTCGAGGATTTATTCAACTCGTCCGTTGATGTTATTCTCGTGAAACAATCGCGATATTTTAAATGCATTCGAAGAAAAGCTGATCATTCATCGTGCCTCTACATCCTGATGATACTTGAAAGTACCGCTTGTATCATTTTAACGTGACAACAATTCATCCGTGATATTTAAAGGACATGTGACTTGAATATTCGCGAATCAGCTAGAGGAAAGCTAACTTATTTTTGTTTAATTTACCACATAATACAGATGAAGCTTCCTTACGCGAATATTTCGAATGATTCGAATGTCATTCATCTGCTACTAGCAATGTAACATTCGAACATATTCGAAAAATTAAGAAAGATGCTCTGCTACACGTGAAGTTATTAAAAAAATTTTTTACCATATGTCAAAAGTCAGAGTATTGAACGTAAAAGATCAAATTGTGAGCGTTTTTAAATTAGACTAAACTATTCTTAAAATCCTGAGAAAAGAATCGCTTTACACGACGAAGAATCTGTGAAACGGCACAAAATATAGCGCGTGCAATTTAAAAAATTGTATACGACGTTAAAAATAAAAGCTGTCACTCCTGGTCACTTTGACCGGAAGTCGGCAGGAATTTTCTAAAGAGATCATTCAGCTTTTCTGCGATCGTTGACCTTACGACATCGAAATAAATTGCTCGTTTATGCTCTCCTTTATACTTGGATTACAATCGATCGACATCTATATTACGGCAACTACATAGGAATAATTACCTGCTCAAAGCTTAATGCATTTTATAGATTTTACTGTCAAGCCGCATCCGTGACGTAAGTTGGTAATAAAGCAACGAAGGGACGTTGCTTTTTTCTTTTCTTTCTCTCTCTCTCTCTCTCTCTCTCTCTCTCTCTCTCTACGTTCTCTTTGTGCCTGAACTGGGACGCCTTTCGAAGTCGGCCAATACGTGTCGGATCGTTAAGAAAGTCAAACCGTCACATCGTCGAATCGCCAACAAAGACTCGCTTTTATAGTCCGCCAGCGACAAAGGCGCTAAAGCCCCGAATACGATAAGAGCGAAAGTCACCGGTGACAAAAGAGAACGAAAGCATCAGAATCAATGAATACGGTGTATCAATGGTACTCGCTTCGAGCAGTGTTTTACGAAACAGCGTGGGAAAATAATCAAGGGAAAGACGTTGGCGGGAAGAGCCAACAGACGTCGATTTCATTTCCATTTCGATGCGTCGAGCGTTAAACGTTTTCTCGCGCGCGCGCGCGCGTGCAAGAGAGAGAAAAAAAAGAAGAAGAAAAACGGGACAGGAGAGAAGAAGAGGAAAAGAAAAGCGGAAAGTTTACTGAAGCGGGGCTGTGCTAAAATGCTAAGTTTTCCTTCGAACAACGAAGGAAAGGTGGTAGGCTGGATGAGCAGAAATGTTGAAGCGCGAAGTGGAAAAAGGTAAGTGACGCAGGAAATGAAGAAAGAATGAAAAACAGCCACTTGGTGAACCGCGCACATCCGTGAAAGGTGGAACATGGCTTGGGTGGCTGGACGATGCCTGAGCATCGATCCGACCCACGGTTGATTCACCGCCACGTTCGACCGCCACGCTACTGCGAACAAGAAGAGACAACACACACACACACACAAACACACACACACACGTACCGGTATCGCTATAAACCACGCGAAAAGTGTCCGTGTGCCAGTGACCGAAGAACTGACCGCGAATGATGTCCGAGTACAAGCGGATCACCTGCAGATATTTGGTATTGTGACGTTCGCTCAACACCGCCGCGCCGCTCTCACGATCGTCTATCCCCGGTGGCGTGTGGCCTACGATGTAAACCTAAAAACATTATGCAAAATATGGGTATTAGTTCAATCGTCCCTTGCGTACCAATTTCTTTTTTTTTTTTTTTACAAAATCACGATATAAAATTGAATATCTGTACCTGAGCGTAGGTTATAGGCAATTAAACAAAAGTTTCGTTTATTTACTATCGATAAAACAGTTTGCCGGTTTAACCGTTGATCTCTTCATCGTAGGTATTAATTATTTGTTACTGTCAATTTGATAACAAGGGACAAATTAAACTGGGCAAATGGGAGTACACTGGATAAAAATTTCTGTAAACTTTCCGCGAACATAATTTTTAGTTACTTTATTTACTCTTACGTATTAGTGCACTCTGTAAATTACCTGCGAATGCATAGAAATCCAGGCTATTCTTTATTCTTTTCGTAAAAACGACATCTACGAGTTGTAGATGATAAAGTGGATCGACCTAATTTATTGTAATAATTTTGGAAGTTAAGATTAATGTATGTTTTAGAAAGACCCACATATAGATTATTAGATTAAAGACAGACCTGACAGATGTTAAAGTTAATGTTTTCGTTAATATTTCCGATTAATAAACTTGCAGACGACTAAATTATAAAACTGGAATGAAAATAGATGATAAAGTAGCGGTTGATTTTATAAACACCACAGTGGATAAGGATGCTCGTGGTCAGACGCGAGAAAAGAAGTATTTTCATTCATGGAGCATACGTCTTCCGTAATATTTGATAGTGATTCTTTTTCCTCGACAAATACTAATTTCTTTTCGTAAAGCATTTTAACACTTTATTCGTCAATGACTCGAGTACAAAAAAACTTAAATCAGAGACAAATAGCGGTTTATTTTATAAATGCTTATGATCAGAACGCACGAACGTACATATGTAATAGAAGAATCTATTCTTCGTAATATTTATACATTATTCCGACGACTAAAGTGTCAAACTTTAGTCGAAACAGAAGAGGCAAGTAGCCGTTCGATTTCACAGACGCAGTAGATCGAATGCTTATATAGTCAGACTCGTAAACGTGTTATATCGATTCGTATAGAATACTGAAATTTTCTTACACTTCGACAAATACAACATCTTTCTCTTTTCATTTTATAATGTATGCCACTTATACCGAAAAGATAAAATCATAAACGAGATCATTCGTATATTTTAATCTCTAAAAGTGCAAATCAATCAAATTCCTATGAAAAAAAAAAAGAAAAAAAGAAAAAATGAAGTCATATCATTTTGAGTGTCTGAAAAACTGATTCGTCAAGATTCTTCATTCGTTATCGTAAAGTTCGATCGCGTTCTAGAGAGTCCGTAGTTTTATATAGAATTTCCAGATAGTTTGACTCGCGTTTGATTCGCCAGTTCTCGCCGTGAAAATCGTCGGAAAGTGACGGAATTCCGATTAAGTAGGCGCGTTAAGCGGCAAGAAATGTTTCACGGGATCACTCTCGCGCAGTAACTGTACGTAATGAGCAACTCTCTCGTTAACGTTGGTAAACGGAATTCCGTAAGCGTTATCCGTGCTGCAGAATCAACGCAAGATACGAATCCGGAGCACACGGATTGCCATGAAATACCTAATCGAGCACGTTCGTGAAATTAAACGCAGTCGGCGCTGATCTTGTAGCGAAGCTTCTGTATTTGTAAGCTTGTAAATCTGGCTGCCACCGCTCGATTCATCGTGCAAAATGAACGAAGAAATAAAGTTTGTTACACACGGATCATTAATTACTTTCTACAGCTGCTGTTAACAAATTACTTAATTTTGGTACTCTTAATTTTTTGCCAATCTCACGCAATGTACGAATGCAAAATGTTTATAACCGTGGGACTTTTTAGATACATTTTCAAACGCAATCTGTCAGAAGATTTGCAAGAGATGCAAATTTATTTGACGAACGTCAAAAAGTAACAATTAAAAAAAAAATCTTGAAAATTATGGAAAAAGAAGTAACGAAAAGAGGAACACAAGCGAATCCTTTCAACAGGAGCTTGTGATTCCAATTAAAAAATTAAAAATTGCTCGAGCAGCAAACAAGTCGTAACAAAAATATACCACGTGTCTACTTATTGTTAGTAGCGAATAGCGAAAAAAGAATTGATTCGATATAAATTTAGTGACGAAGAGAATTTTCATCTCTTATCTCTTCAGTTTCTCAATAGACACACCAAGTGATCGACGCTGTTATTTTCATGATTTGGAAGAAAAGAAATTTCATTAGATGGCCGAAGGCCACTTGTGATGATAAGATAATGCCACGACAAGACAAATCTCACGTGATTAACTAAAAATAAAATTAAATTACATTATGTATATATTTAACATATAAAAAGTACTATACTTATTGTATAGTATATAGATTGTATATATATTTATATTCATACATATATACATATTTTTTGTACTATATTATTCAACTACGCTAACTTTGCAGTTTATTTTATTCCACCATTTCCCTTGATCTTTTTACAAAAACCTACAGATGCTAATTCACACGACGGGGTGGTGAGGTGAGGTGAGGGAAAAATTTCCATATCACAAGAAGAAGACAAACTAGAGGGGCGTTAATCTCGTACGTAGCGGGGAAATATAGAAAACGAACGGCTCGAATATGAAGAGTGAAAGACGAAAGAAATAGTCGGACGTCGGGTAAAAATTCCCCCGAGCGAGAAGAATTCGTGGAACAAACAAAGACAAAAAGAAAGAGAGAGAGAGACAGAGAGGCAGACAGACAGACAGACAGACAGACAGACAGATAGAAAGAAAGATCGAGTTAGAGCAAAGACAAAAAACTGGCAAAATTGTGACGGTGAAACCGACGGTATGAATTAAGGAATAAAAACCTGCCGGCGCAAAACGATGAAAACGACGACGGTTAAGAGGTGAAGGTGAAGAGGGAACGAACGTTCTCATGCGAAGGAAAAAACAGAAGAGAAGAGAAAGAAAAAAAGAAGGAAAAGGGGAAGAAAAGAAAAGAACGACGTCACCGGCCAGCGGATGATACGTAGCAGAGAGAAAGCAGGCAAGGAATCAAAGAATACAGGAAAAGGGAAAGGTATGCAGGGACCGGTGAAAAATAGAAGAGAGAACGTTCTTCCGCTAGGCGGAAGAATAGAAGCCAGTGTCACTACCTAGGAAGGGAAAAAGGGAAGGGGGGGGTGACGCAGCGTTGGATAAAGAAAAGCTCGTTAAGCTGATAAGAGAAGGAGGGAAAAAAATGGGGAAAAAGTCCTTTTCCATTCGCACGGAGATTCCTTCTGAACGAATTGCACCGTTGGGAAAAAGTAGATTTCTTTAAACGGTGAATACCGTCGATCGGGCACCGGGGAACGAAACTTTTGCCCACCGAAAGAGATAAGTGTTACGCGGTTCGGTAGGCATGAACGACCTCGCCGCTCTTCCCAGACATTACTTGCCCGTATATTCTGCTCCCTTCGTACGTGTCACGAAATACCCTTCTCTCCTCTCCTCTCCACTCCACTTCTCGATTGGTTACTTCTCTCGCGTAGTCTCGTTACGCGCTGCACACGCGCCCGAATATTACATAGTAGATCGTGGGAGAGAAGAGACCTAGCTGTCCTTTCGGCCAGCAAACCCAGCCACTGTCGTTGAATTTTCGCGGAGGTTGGCAGTTTGTCGCGCCAGTGACTCGCGATATCCGGCACACCTCTGCGCTTCGTGCCTCGATATTTAATATTCGCCGTTTCAATTTCCAGAATATTTCTCCCCGGCCGTTCGCTGGCTGAACGTTCGCCCGCTTTATTGCCACCGAGTTATGCAAATTGTTAATCTGGCCACGGCACTGTTAGAAATTTTCAGGATATTTACGTGCGAAATATATCCTTCATATAAAAAAAAAAGAGAAGAAGAAAGAAAACGTTTCAATTAGATACATTTACATAGTCACGAAATAATAAGAAGAATACTAAGGCGTAATGGAAAATTTATATCGAGAAAGGATAGAATTCTTGGGAAAATTTTTTAATCGACAACTCTTATTTACATTTATTGTTTGCATTTTCGCCTAACAATTTGCCCATTTGTGTAAGGAAATACTCGACTCTATTGTTCACGCGTGCATAAAATGTTACATAAACGTAGGACAAAGCTTTGCTAAAGCGTTGTAATAAAAATACGAAACACAAAGGGAACGATACTTTTGCCTCGAGTATCGCTTCCAATTTCACGCTATTCAATTTTTATGTGTGAATAACTTTAGAAAAGAAAGATACATTGAACAAGTGTTAATATGCGTTATAGACAGATACAAAGAATTTATTGTTTTCGTTCAGAACGAACGAGTTTAATTGAGTGTTCTATTAAATTCGACGTTTTACGAATGAATATTTCAAAATTTAATAGAACAATTAATGATTACGCTCGTTATAAATCATTTATGTAGCATTAATTATTTTAGCAAGCAATTGCTAAATGAATTTTTTCATAAAGCTTTGAAGAATCTACTGCTTGATTCAATCCTCTCTCTCTGTCTCACTTTCATAATCACATTTGCTACAAAATAATATACTAATCTACGTTTCATTGCATAATGTGAATTGCAGAAATTTTTATATTTTTTAATAAACGATACACATCATCATCGGTGCTATGTTCAACAAGCGAGCTATACAGGACGAGCTATACGTTTCAATGTTGAAGGTGCAAGCAAGAAATGGATGATGTTGTGTGAAAAAATAAATCAGAAACAAAGTATAAATTTCAGTTTTCATTTAAAAAACTAAATCATAATTATAATATATTTAAACTCTGTTTTTTTCTTTTTCTTTTTTTTTTTTTTTGAAAACCTTGGCCTCAAACCTCAAAAGACCTTATTTCGTATTTCTCACTTGTTCTTGCAGATTTTTATCAGTCGCTCTTTATTTTCGCAATTGTTCCTGCAGTCTAGAATTTGCGAAATTCAAGCCTGATAAATAACTTGAAAAACTTGATTTCTCCAAAGTGGCGACTTAAATGAAAAAAAGAAAAAAGAATCTATATTTTCGAGATACGCACATTTTCTCGAGTGGAGTCACTCGGTTCTCGGTTTAGTACTGGGACATCCTGTATACAAATGGCGCCTATTGAGTTCCCGGCAAACACCGAGTATGTATGTATGTACGTATGTACGTACAAAGCAAAGAACGCCAAGTCTGGCCAAATAAAAAAATTCCACCGAACTTTTGCAAGCAGCGGCAAAGTAGAGAGAGAGAGAAATTCGAACGCGACCGAAATTCGAAGCGAATACGTCTAAACATCCATCGCGAGGGTTCCGCACAATACGTCGTTCCTTGCCTTTTGATCAATCTTTGGGAAAGAAACCGTGTTGTCGCGACTACTCCGTGCTCGTATACAGCTTCGCTTTTAAAAGAAGCGAGTGAGCGTCTCTCTCCGTCTCTCTGTTCGTACATATATCGGCCGCCGTTCGTTCACGCCAGACCGGGACAGACGTGTATATTAGAAGAAGCCCGAAAAAAAATCTGATTCGCAGCGTGAAATTGAACTATTTCGAGGCCGGCGCAGAGAGAATCGCGAAATACTCGCTTTCGCGCGAGTACGGTTTTTCGTGCGGTTTCCCTCGTCGCTCGTTCAACAGAGCCCGCTGCTGTTCCGCACGAAATCACGTATCGAGGTGAAAGCTCGTTTTTCATTTTTCCCTCTCACGACGTATCGGGAAATTAATTCTTCGCGAGAGGCGTCGGGGCTGTTCTTCACCTCAAGTGTGGGTGATCGTGTCACGCGGAAGCGACACGGCGATGAATTTCACCTCGGGGAAAGAAATCCACGGTTTCGGAAGAACTTGACGCCAACTTCCCTCAGCCTTATCGTCGGCTGACAGAGTTTCCAAACTTCCCGTTGAATTTCGAACAGAACGTTGGAACTTTCTGCTCCCTCGCGCAATTGGTCAACTGGCGTTCTTTTTCTTCCCGAAATCCCGGACGTTTTATTTACAAAATCGGATAGGTAGACACGACTGTGCTACAAATATTTATTAACACGTCCGATTTTTAAGATGAGAGCTGCAATATGCAATATCCAAGGTGTTCGTTTGAACCTCGCGACAATATGAGAGATCAGTCGCAGAGCAGAGAACGTCGTAACGTTTCGAGAAGATTGAAAATTTCAATTCCCCTGCTCTTGGATTGTCCCTTTCAAGTTTTGTTTCGTTTTGATAGATAATTAGCTGATACTGCACAATATTTCGCGTTTCACACCATGTTACAAAATTATTATATTATATATACGATCCATTCTATTAGCTTCTTCTATCTCTCCAGAAATATCTCACAATGCCGCCTTTTCAAAATCTTTCTTTCTGTGGTTTGCTAGCCGCGATCTTTTGACGCGAGGAAAACTTTTTAATAAAAGGAACAATCGAACGGGGACAGTATCCAGAGAATACGGAGGATGATGAACATTCTAACCAAATACTGCATGGAAATCTGAACATTGCACGCAGATCACGAAAGAAACGGAACAATTTAATATTTCCTTTTAATAGCAGTTTTGACATATCGTATAAACGATAATAGTACATAAATCATCAGTGATATAAATAAATAATTAATTAACACAGTTGATCGCGAAACTATTCTAAGCGTGTTGTTGTTACGTGCTGAGAGTTTCATTTCTTTTTATTACGACTGTAATACGAAATGTAACAAAATTTTACGTCAAATTTCACAAATTAATTTCAGTTCATTAATATTCATTAATATTCAGCTCGACGAAGATAACTTCTAACTAATTTTTATTCCATTGGATATTTATCGCGAAATCAAAAGTCGTGGAATCAACGATACGTCTCAATCTTGCTTTCATTTCGTTCTACATGTTCCAATTGTATCAGTTGGCTATTTACCAACGCAACGTTGATAGTATAATTGTGACCAATTATGTGACAAGTCTGTTATTCGAGCACAAATGCAGTAATTCACAATCAATGTCGTGATGTGTGACAATGTTACAATCAAAACAGTAATCTGCAGCGAATACTTTGTTCGACGTAAATGCAATCGCGCCACGAAAAAGTACGGGATGTTTCATTTTTATTCCGCCGGAAACGGTGTCAGCGGTTTTAATCTGCGATTTAAAAAAAAAAAAAGAAAAAAAATGTTATATAAACGTAGGATCGTAATTGCACTAAATTATAATGAAAACAACGAAATAAATTTGGTTTAATTCTGCATGGAAATGTTGACAATGTTTAATCGTATTAGAAAAGTTGTGTTTATTATTATCAGCGATCATCGTAATTATACGACGTATGTAATTGGTATCAACAGTTAATTGAATAAATTGAATAAATTTATAATTTTCGTATTTTTGTTACAACTGTTTAATACAGCATCTACGAACCTATATTCATGTAAACATTTTCTCCTTATTTTTCTTATTTGCGCAACATTTTCTCCTTATTTATGCAACGTTAATCTCCTTACTTTTAATTATAGAACATGACACCGTTTGCCGGGATAAAAATGAAACACCCAAACAACGTATTAATACGTTGCATGTATCAGTATTTAAAAACCACTTACATTATTCATCGCGTTTCAAGTATCCTAAGTAAAAACGAGATCGCAATGTACCCGAAATAAGTTTATAGGACGATTATTATGAACCGTAAAATTGCTCGATAGGCCATAAAATGGCCACAACGCTACGACATCAATTCCTCGAAACAATTCACCACATCCCCAAGGTTTAGGTTAGGTTCTTCCTTGTCATTGCGTCACTAGCTCGTTTTACATTCAAATGATTTTCTTCGAAATTCTGACATGCTATTACGTATGTTAACTGCAACAGCGATTGTTCGATATCCAAGTACAATTTCGTGATAACTTTATGCTTTTTTTGCATGAATATCAACAGTAGTCATGCACGTGACGCTGTTATTAAGATGGCAATGGAATAATTTGCGATCTCTCTCTCTCTAATCGAACCTTAGAACAATCGAACAAGTTCTGTTGATTAGAATAACAACATATTTGGAAAACAAGTAGCTTTAAAGTTGAAATTCAGATGGATGAATTGTTAGTCTTCTCACAGAATATAATATAATACGAACGTTAATTAAGTGAAGACAGCAATCTCAGACAACTGCTACTGATGATACAAACAGATAGTTTTCATACTCTTTCATAAAAAAAAAAAAACGATAACGTAAAGACCTTTAAAAATATTTTATATTTTATATTTTAATTCAATTCGTTAAAGGAAACGATCTCTTTACGAGATACGGGGGAAAACATCGTATTCGCATTGACGATGAAGGTTTCACAAGCTACTTCCCCTGCAGTGCTGATTAAAAGTTATTATTCCTTGTGAAATATTCTTTTCTGCGAAATATTATTACCTGTGAAAACATTCACAGTTGTAACAAGTATAAACTTTAAATTTCAAACTGGAAATACGGAGCGTGTAAATTTCCACATTAAATGCGATAAGGAGAATCGTGAAAATAATTTCCTTCGTAGATAAACTCTAAAGGAGTAACGTTAATTTTATATCATGCCATGTCATAATTACTGGATTAAAACGAGAACAAATGTTTTTTTTAAAAAAGAACAATTCAAACGTCAAACGAAATTACTTTCGTTCCTCTTCCTCGTAGATAAATTCTTATAAAAAAATTTTTAAATCGATCGTCTCATCGCGTGTCACGTCGTAATCGCTGAACTGGAATGACAGAGCTCGCTCGTCGAAGAACGATTCGTCAAGCGAAATAGCTTTCGTCCCGCCTTGTAAATGAATTCTTACGAAAATTATTCTGCAAATCGATCGTCTTCGCGTAACATTTTGAATTAGAATGACAGGATTCGTCGCGACGAATCAAAATTCGAGCATTTCAAACGAAATCACTCTCGTCCCCATCCTGGTAAATAAAATCCTTACGAAATTATTTTCAAATCGATGGTCCTCGCAACGTGTCATTATCACAGCGGATGATACGGAAATTCTTTGCGAAGAGGAATTCGCGTATCAAGTGAAATCACTCTGCATGATAATCTGTAAGAGGCGAACGTATTCTGGCAAAGATAGAACAGCTTCTTCCGGCAAGTGTAACGCCCGAACACCTTGCGTATTTGTAAGATGTCGAGCATTCTTTCGTCTGCGAGTATACCGTTCGTGTGCAAGCGAATGCAACGAACGTATATACGAAACCTCGCCATCATATGCAGATTCTTTGAAAGCGTACTATGTCCCATTTGGATTGTATACCAGCGACGCAAATTCTACGTGCACGAACCATAGAAAGGCAGGCACTCAGCGTCTCGTTTCTCCTCTATCTCACACACAGACACACACACACACACACACACACACACACACACGCTAGCACTGATCATTACACTATCAAGACCCACCTTGACGTGCGTTCAATTTTTTAGACGTTTCTCTTCTGTAATTTTATGTTTATACAGGATAATTTAGGTACACGGTCGTCAGGATATTCGTAGCAAGTTACAAACGAGAATGTTATTTCGTACGTATGCTAATGATCGTGCGATTTATAGCCAGGAATTTCTGTGCGTTTATAGAAAATCTAATATTTATCTAACATGACACAGAAGGCGCGTACGATGCATCTAATATGCGAAAATATGCGTATGTATGCGTATATATATATATGTATATCAATAACGTAATAGAATATTTATTATAATTAGATTTTTATTTAAAAAAATTTCGAAATAGAAAATTACTCGCAACAGAAGAAAATACATGTACGTAAAATATTCAGAGTATAGTGTTTGTTATTATATTCGAGGATTTTGTTTTTTTTAATTACATTCTCGAAAAAAAAAAAAAAGAAAACATGAAAATCGACTCAGTCCAATTGCAACATACGATAGATGAAACGGCTTTCTATTTAGATCCCATCTTTCTTCAGCAGTAACCAATAAAAATTTTGTTAACGCTGCGTGCGTATATATTAATTGAATATGCGCGTCGCGACAGATGTCACAGAAGTAACAATTTCCCTTCACACGAAAAACCGTCTTTAACGAAACGTAAAAATAAAACGCCGCGCAATTTTAATAATAAAATTCCACAGTTCAGCGGCCGTTCCATAGACACGTGAAACATCCTTTTCCTCCCGCGCGTAGAGAATATAAAAACGATAATAGTTCTCATGTTATAACACAATTTAACGATCCGTCGCCTCTAGAGGAACGAAAAAAAAAGAGAGAGAGAAAAAAATAATCTTATCCAATTCTCTGTTCTTTTTTTCTTTTTTTTTTTTTGTTTTTTTTTCTCGTTTCGTTCCAATTCGATACGTTCATCGAGCCGTCGTGCCGACGAATGAATACAAAAAGCATCAGGCTCGGAGGGTGAATTTAATTTCTCGCGGCCAGGCAATAAACGTTGTCCGCGCTATCTGGCAGAAAAACAGACTCACATATAAATTTTTTCCCCCTAGTGTGGCCGCGGCGCGGCGAATCTCGGCCCGGAGCGTTGATTTCAAACTGAAAAGTGCATCGTCGATAGGCACAAAAAATCAGCCGAGCTATTCACCGCGCGGCTCGCCGATAAATCGGACGAAGAGCGGGGTAACAATGGTGTCGCTGATTGGTCAGTTTCATCCGCTGACGTGTCTAAACGGCTTGTAATTTGTAATCGTATTATCGGTCATCGATCGATCTTCGATATGAGCTTGCGACAGTCGTTCTTGCCAATCTGTCGTACGACCGTTTCATATGATCCCATGGACGTGCTACACGAGGTAGAGAGAAAGAGAGAAAGAGAGAGAGAGAGAGAGAGAGAGAGAAGGAACAAAGACAAGCAGCCAGAGAATAGTGGAACGAACGAGCTGGTTGAGGAGGAGATGGAGAAAGGATTATATCTGTCCGGGGCAAATCAGATTTCTATCTTCCGTTCAGCCGACTACACACGAGCCAGCAGAATTTTTCAGAAAACTCAACGTACAATCTCTAGAGATATCACACCGAATGGTACATTACAAGGAGTTGAAGAAGATTTATGATGCAGAATCCGTATCGCAGAATTAGCAAACGGACGTGCGACTGATATCGATTGTAAATGATTGTTAATCTGGTTTTTACTCTATTTTTCCTTATTCGTTAATGAATTATTTTTAGCTGGTTCTAACGTAATGACAATCTACTACTAAATTTATTTCAGTAATTCGATGCTGTATTAAACCATCAAAGACTGAAGAATAATTTCATTATTCGTTATGATCGTGTATGATGTGTTACGTCAAACAATATTCTCTGTTTTGTAACACGCGATACGAATTTAAATTCTGAAGAATGAACAAATTACAATGAACTTAAATTCGAACTTTAAATAGACACGAAAATGTATGTATAATACAACGTTAATAATTGTTATATACAACAAGTAACGATAACTAATGTTTATCGAAAAAAAGATGAAGAACAATATCACGATATGTAACTTAGTGAAATCGATTTTCCGAAGTTCTCCACGCAGATATATTTATTATAATTGCACAGTTTGCAAAGACAGAACGGGATAGAAAGATTTTCCTTTCGAAGGAAACTTTCTACATCGCACGATCTCGACAACAAAATTCGGTAACACAAATTCTGAAATGAAAATCTTTCGAACATGCAGTGTGATCACTCGAACGTGATCGAGAGATCGACAGAGGTCGGCATGCAACGGCTTATATGGATAGGTACATATATATATAGATCCCTGATTCCGCGTATGGAATTCAAAGTCCTATCATAATTTATCACCGTTGGTAACATTCAGCCAGCTTGAAGGATTCTCCTCGTTCTAAACGGCCGGGGGGCTCGTAATCGATAACCGATATCTGGAGGCAACGCGCGTCATCCGACACCGATATCGCGGCAATTGTAGCGCGTAACCGGCGAATTCGCAATGCAAAGAGCCGATCGGCCGAATGGTAATTGGCCGTGGAATAAATTCGCGGCCGATCTCATTTCGCAAACTCATAAAGTTCTCCCATCGTTCCGGTTCTCCTGGCAGAAAGAAAGAAGACA
Source organism: Tetragonula carbonaria (assembly GCA_032399595.1). Classification (NCBI taxonomy): domain Eukaryota; kingdom Metazoa; phylum Arthropoda; class Insecta; order Hymenoptera; family Apidae; genus Tetragonula; species Tetragonula carbonaria. The sequence goes on from JAUCRC010000020.1 coordinate 787,413, forward strand.
GACGGAGCAAGGAAGTGAAAAGAGAAAGACAGAGAGAGAGAGAGAGAGAGAGAGAACTGGAATTCCTTTCATCGCAACCGATATGAAATAGACGTTTGTTCCGGATAAAGGTCGAACAGCTCGGTGGAAGGCGATGCGGAGGCGATGGAAACTCGTTTATTGGCCCGAAAAAGTAAATTTTCGGGAAAGAGTTAGCTCGATCGACGAGACACATTGCTCGGCCATCTTTCTTCCGCGCCGATTCCCAGGCAATGACGAAACAATGTGTTCCTGTTCAAATGTTCGGTGACTCTGAACGTTCGTTGGCTGAAGAAACGGATGATCTCTTTGCGAATGAAAATTATGTCTGATGTTTGAGTTTTGGATATCTCGTTACACTTCTCAAGAGAGAAGAATGGAAATTATAGTAGTATTTGATGAAATTTTGGCCAGTTAGACTTTGGCACGCGATATCTGATTGATTTCTGTCGTAAAAGTAGGCCTGGATAATGTGTATAATATTTGCGATTAGTAGACAAAGACTTTCGTATTTTGAAATTGGTTTGTTTGGCAAAGTACGCAGAACGTAGAACGTGATATTTTTGGAATTATTTCGACGTCGGCTGTAGAACAAAAGACAATAAAAAGTAGATTCATATGGAAAAATATACGCAGAAAGATTTTATAATTAAGAGTAAATCTTTTTCGACATAGTATGCATTACATACATACATACGTATACGTCAATTATTGTAATTGATACTTTTCTGTTCATTTCCATTTACGTCTTTACGCTTACGTTCACTTTAATTCTGTATCAAACAAACGCGGTGGTGTGTTGTACTTTTTTTTTTTTTTTTGTTATTACGAACGTTATAAATTGTAGTCTCTGTCACACGGAATTTAAATATGCCTGATACGCAAAAAATCCTATACGTTTCATAAAATATTTCGCCGCGCGATTCGAAACGCAGACGATTCATCTATCAAAGTCTAAAGCACGAAACAAAATCGTATTTGTTTTTTCGAAATAATTTCCACGAACGCTTACGCTTACAAACGGAATTAGAATTGAAGTCATTTATATCAGCTAGATGAAAATACTGATTTTATTTGAAATCAGCTAAATTAAAGTCAGTTGACAAATCTGTTGAAATTGCTTGAGAAAAGAACTATTCAAAAAATTACTTGTCAATGTTGATGAACTCGGTTAAAATTGAAATTCTAAACAGTTGGGGACAAGAACAAGGGATGAAGACCGACCATAAGAGTCTTCAAATGAGAATCATTAACCAAATCACCAAATGAGAACAATTAATTAAATTAGTTATTTTTGAATTATTATTTTGAATTACGAAATCAAATCAAATCAAATTGCTGATGATCGATATTAAATTATTATTTCATTGTTTAATTTCAAACACACGATCGTTGTTATTTCATTCGATGTTTCATTAAAGGTCCTCTTATGTTATATCCAATGTTTTCCAAAAAATGAGATTTTACCGCTCGGTGCACAAACAATCCAGTTAACACGAGACAAAATTTATATCTTAGTGGCCGATATTTTTGGAGAAAACAATTTGTAACAACGTGCAGTTCGTATAGTTCGCGCGCGCGCGCGCGCGTGTGTGTGTGTGAACGCGCGGTCTTTCTTAAAGGCACGCAACATCGCGGAATCGAGGTTGTAACCGACTTATTGTTCGAGATAAATCGATCGGTGATATTTCTGCGCGGCAGCACGAGGGTTTTAAACCTGATTCGTTCTCGAAAGTTCGACGCAAACTTAAGTAGTTGCGGAGTATATTGGTCTGTCCCACTTTTTATACCGTTTTTCCATAACTTATAAGCGTAGATATTAAATATCGATCTAGCCTTCGTCGGTGGTATGTAGCGTGTTTAAAAAGAAGGGCAGCATCATCGGAAGATAAAGCTCGGATGGGTACAATAACGTCGAACGAGTGACAGCGTTTTATAAAATTACTAATAAAACTACGTGGATGGACAAGATGAAAAATTCCGAGTGTGGCAGATAAATTTCAGACGGCGTTCCCTCTTTCGTTTTTTCCCTTTTTTTCTTTTTTTTTCTTTTTTTCTTTTTTTCTTTTTTTCTTTTTTTTTTCATTACGATTGTAATATCTCCTTTGTGTGAGAATTCGAAAACATGAAGGAATATTAGCTTACGAGATCAAAAGAAGCAATTGAGAACAGAGGATATTGCGAGATACGAGTCGGAGAATTCGTAACGTAGAAACTTGTTATTGAAAAAGCTTGAAAAATTGTTCCTCCGAAATATCGGGCACGGTGGCCATAAATTTGCAATTTTCAATATCGATGGAGCACGAAAAACTCAGAAGTGCACGGCCAGAAAGGAATTTAACGATATTTAACAAGCTCCGAAATAAACTTTATTATAAACGTTATTTCAGTCGAAGAAAGCTCATAGCTCTATGCTCGCACTTTAATTTCCGTAATCTCCGTCCCTGCAGTGATTGAAGAATTTGTTTGCTCTCGCCGCTATTGATTAAAAATATATACATAAGCGATACAATAACTACAGACAATTGATCTTAAAAGTATTCGTGACAACGAAATTTTGGTTTCTTTGTATGAAACGAACGTATAAAAGATCGGTTCGTTGCTCCAACCTCTTACTCAGCTGTATCAATTGGCAAACGATGAATTTTGATAATCGTATTGATACCGAATTGACACAAGTACGTATATTTGTTCACACTGATCACACCGTATATTTGTTGCATTAAAATAATTCAAACAATTGAACGATTGAAACTATATTGATAAACTATTTATCAATTTATTGTTTCTAAATGCTTTCGGAAATCGGCACTGGAAATAGCAATTGAAACATATCTAATTTTAGAATGTATAATAATAATAATATGTTTATATCGTAGTAGCACTAGAATATCGTACAAATATAATAAAATGTATCGATATAACGATCTTATAATCAGTAACAAAATAAAAATTGATTTACTTATTCAAAGAGTATAACATATTATTACGATAAACTGAACAAACGTACGAAAAGATGAATACAATTTTGTTACCTTACCCATCGTTTTAGACTTTCTGGTAGCGTCGAGAGCACTTAAAGAGTCGAGTTTCGTTATTTATTGCCTAGCGCGTCTCTATTTTTCCATTTCCTCGCGGAATAACCTGTAAATTTCACCGACGTTCGTGTTCGGTTCACACAGATATATTATATATCGGCCCGCGGCGGCATCCTCTCGTACACGCGTGCGTGTAACGCTCTCGATGGAATGATCATCGAGCTGTCGAACAATATCGAATATTAATATTTCCTGGGAAACTTCATATCCCTACGCGGCGAAGGCGGATTCAACGGTCGCTTTCAAGGCTATAAAGCTTTGGGTCGGAAGTTCTGTTATTGACTGATAGCCTGTCATCCCGATAACTGCGTCCCGTGTAAATAATTTATCGCGACGGCGACCGAAAATGGAGGAAACGAAGCGGCATCAGCATTGATACTGCACGGCGCTGCCGCGATTTTCATCCTCGCGAAATTGACGTTTCGTCAATAAACTTCCTTTACCGGCACTTGGACGAACCACCTCCTCCTCCTCCTCTGAGTCTCTTCTGCATCTCTCTTTCTTTCCTATCCATTCGCTCGCTCGCCGGTTCAGATTTTCGTTCAGATTTGTTACACCCGAGCCGGGTGTGCGTGTACTCGCGTCAATAATTGATCCTTTCACGCTAGAACTAAACATTAGACTACAAATGCAAGAATAAAAAATTGCATCGGAGAAATCGGACAGTGCAGAAACTTTTATTCGTACCTCTTTTTTTTCTTTTTACGAGAATCATTTTCGAATGTCTAGGAACGCGATATTTTCTAAATCTGCGAAACTATTCTAAAAAAAAAATTGAAAACTACTCTAACGAATTGGTTATTGATTCATAGTGTTGTGCAGTGGAAAAGCGTACAAAAGCTCTACGAGACGAATGTGATATTGTTCAAGTAGTCGCAAAAGTATTTGAACGTTTCTAGGTGATATCTGTGAATATAACTGTGTGCACGATATGCGAACATTTACGACATTTTATTGGCATTGCAGTGGAAACCCACTACATTGGTCAGACTTGAAACAAAATACATGATACAGACATACGCTGTACAGATTCCATAAAAGTATTTAAACAGACAATTTTTCATTGCATTAACACTAGAACTACCGACAGTTAAGACGAAGTTATTTCTACCAAAATTATTTTGATTTCTAATAAATAAAAATAAAATAAAATTCATTATATTATTTCTTTAGTTATCACTGTAAAAGTCATTGCATCATTGTGGGGGAAAAAATTGTAACATGAAATAGAAATTTTAAAATAAAATTTTAAAATAAAACCAGTCATTTTGACTGGTGTGGTAGTTCTAGTGTTAATAAAACTCTGTATTTATAATATTACTTATAATATTAACTTATAATATTACAATATGTTTGTAATAAACGCCTTGTAATTTCTAAATACATACATTCTCAGATTGGTTGCTTTTTATGAATATAATCATAATAATCTCTCAACACGGTTGATAAAATTTCGAAATATTTCATGTTATATATGGCACAGCGATATATTCATCAAAAGTTCCCGTACATGTTCAAATAATTTCACGGGCAACGTAGTTTGCACGTTAAACAAGGTCCATTACGTTTCTTAGACAGAACATTCGTAAGAACGTTCGCGTTCTTTATCAACGTGATACAACACATTCGCGTCTCCTTTACGAACGAGATTCCTAATCAAACAAAGAGGGAACACGAAGAAGAACAGGAAGACGCGAATAACGTCGTTCGAGGCAGCGCTTGCACAGCAGCTTGGCCAGCTCCTTTGTTTGTTCGGTAAAATTTCTCGTTTTAACGACGACCCGTCGCGTCTCTCGTTCGAGAGACCTACTATTTGATCATTCAAAGAGCGAATGACGGTGCAACAGTCGCCACGGTTCGTTCTAGCGTTCATCATTAAAGAGTCAACATTTTTCACGACCATTTTCCTACTCTTATCCATATCTATATTGACGTGGCTGCTTCGCAGAAAATTGCAATTAAAAGTTTACTGTCGTTGCCGTTCCGAATCAGTCGCGGCGATTTCTGTCAAAGAACAACGCGCTAGAAGGAAAAGTAAAACAGGAAATTTCATGATCAACGAACTTGAGTTTAGAGTTTGGAGAGGAAATTTGAAAGAATGGAAACTCGAAGAGAAATGCGCTTTCGCGAGAAGGCTTCACCTCTTCAATAGAAACAAAAGTTTTTTTGCTCAATGGGAAAGTAATCTTTCAACTTTGTGACAGAAAGAGAAGGCAACTTCGACATCTCAATATTTTCTAAAACAATTTCATCGCGATTCAAGTGCAATTAATTAAAAAAAAAAAAATTATTCCTCGCGTATAACTTTGAACAAATAACGCGTATAACTTTGAACGAAATAAAACGGGCGGGGGGAATATATAAAATGACAAAGAGGCATCACCTAATTCTAACCGCGAAAATAGATGATAATTTCGGTAAAAGTCTCTCGAGTTTAAAAATAAATATCGAAGAGAGGAGAAAAACGAAGAAAATACAACCGAAAGAGAGAGAGAGAGAGAGAGAGAGAGAGATGTGACATTCAATTTTCGCAGGCGAGAAATCGATGAAATTCGCGTCCCTTAAAATATGCAAAGCCTGTCGAAAAGCGGGAAGGAACAGCCTGAAGGGAGTATCGACGAAGGATGAAATTTCATACGCAATCTCGCATCCGGCTACATAATCTAACTCGTAGTGGGAATAAACAAAAGTTCGCGAACCCGCTAGCTTTAATAATGTTACATAGCTTAAAGCTACCCCCGTCCGGATATTGTTTCCAGCAAACAAAAAAAAAAAGAAAAAAATAAGAACAGCCAGGGAAGCAGGAAACGATATCGCGCGATAACGGCGTGATATGGTCCTCGGTTTAATATCACTCGGCCAATTATAGAGAAGAGAATCGCCTCTTGAAGGGAACTATCTCGAAATTACCCGATCCTCCATGAAGATCTGATTAAGAGTATCAAGGAAAAAGATCAAGGCCAGTTGAAATGCTAAATGAATTGGTCCTTTCTTTTGAGATAAATTATTTAGCATTGAGACAAGATATTTATGGAAACAATTGTCCTGCACCTTGACAACACAAAAGATCAAACTATAAAGGCTATATTTATCTGAAAAATTCAAAAATTTAAAAATTCAAAAATTTAAAAATTTAAAAATTTAAAAATTTAAAAATTTAAAAATTCAAAAATTCAAAAATTCAAAAATTCAAAAATTCAAAATTCTCAAATTTATGAATTAATATAATTTATAAATTTATGAGTCTCGCAGTATTATCTGCCGAATGTAATCTATTTGACTCTCAAGTTAGCAATATTCTTCAATATCGATAAAAATATTGTCCAATCTTTTTAAAAAGCTACTGCTTTACACTCGATTATTCAGTCATTAATGTGGATTGATTAAAATCCTTTCTTTTTTTTGTCACAACAACTTGCAAGAACCTTTCAGATAATAGAATTTGATTTACTCTGTCTTTTTTATGTAAGATTTTAAATTCCTTTTATCCGTCAACACGAATCCAAATGAATTTATATTTTAATACTTTATATTATAACATAAATATAATACATGTTATATAATATTTTATATGATATAAATTTCATGCTACACATGCTACACATGCTACTAGATAAAAATAAGAATTTGTGAAATATTATTTATATCAGCGTTTCTTTCGTAACTTTTAACTCAGTCGTACAATTATCTCCACAACTGTTCATTATTTTAAAGGATATATGAAATAAAACTTGTTCGAATTATTCCAATAATTTTATGATGATTATCGGATATGTCTAAATGCGATTGATTTCACAAAATCAAAGTTAAAATATCTTCAAATAATTTTTCGACCTATAATAGGTTAGGTTTTTTTCTTTTTATATAGTTAGATCGATTAATACATAGAAAAATAGAGATAATCTCGATGAGATCTCAGATTGGAGAACGTCTCCTCCGAATCAAATCTCGACATCTCGATACAAAACAAATTTCACTTGAAAAACCTTTTCAAATAATGAACGACGAGTTGAGCAAAGATAATCCGACGAATTAAAATGAGACACCCGGCGTGTTCAACGTTTGAATCTTCGTAGTCGCTGTGTAGGCGTGACCTCGGTCACATTGACATTCACAAACGAACGACACAAATGAACAAAAATCGTGTCTCTTACCGTCTCTTTCTTCCTCCTGGCGGTCTCGAGAGTCTTTTGAAACCAGGACCACTGCTCGAACGGATCGTGCGCGTTGTCGATCATGCTGCCAGCGGAACGGTGCAGCATGCGACTGTCGACGGTGTTCAACCACAAATTCGTGTTGAGGAAAATGATTCGATACTTTTCCGAACGTTGCTCTATCGTGTAATATCCGGCTGTAACAAGAAATCGTGCACGAAATCGTCGGATGAGTATAATCTGCCGGTTTATGCGGAATTACGCTCGGGTTTCTTTCTCCTTTTTTTCTTTCTTTTTTTCTTTTTCTCTTTTTCTTCCCCTTTCTTTTCAACGATCTTCTTTCGCAATTCACTCGGACTGCGGCTGTTATTGGACTTTTATTGAAACGACGGGAGCAGGAAGCGGATGGCAGGAGGGAGAATTGTTCGGCGAAGAAATTTTTGTTTGCTCGAGCGGCGGCGCTTGAATTTTATTCGTTCCGCGTGTTCGTAAAAATTGAAGTGGATATACGATCGTGGAAATGGCGTGCTGATTGAAGCGAAAGTGGGATGCTATCGTTCGTATTGGGTGAGAAGTATTGAAGAGGTATTGATTTTTTTTTCTTTCGCGTAAGTAATGAATCCAAATAGGGGGTTGCGCGGGTTATTAAAGCGACTGCTATTCTTGTTAAGGAGCTTGTTTGCCCGGATGAAAATGCATTGTACCGTTAGATGGAAGTTGTTCTTGACAACGTGCTTGAAGGGCCTTGATTAGGCCTTGTTCGACGCTGAATGGAGAAAAATAAAGGAGAAACGGGTAGCTTATAGATATATACATACACGTTGCTCCGCATACGAAAAACTATCGAGATAAAACACACAAGTGGAACAATAAACTACACATTTACTTGAGCCAAACTGCTCGAACGTGAACGAAAAGTCTCCAGTAGCGGGAAGAATGAGTAAACTATTATTTGTTCGTCTCACGAAATCAAACGATCCTGCATCGAAACTAGAAATAAAAGAAAAACGAACATGCGTTGTAAAAAACAAAGAAAAGAAATGCTCGAATGAAAATAAGAAACACGGTGCTCTTCTATGGTCAGTGGAAAAATAATTTGTCCGATCTCCGAAATCGAGCTACGCGACGAAAAATATCTGCCGTGCACGGAGAGAGAGAGAGAGAGAGAGAGAGAGAGAGAGGGATAGAAGTCGATGAGATGGATGGAAAATAGAAAAGCGAGAACAGCGTGGAGTGGCAACGTGGTAGCTACGTACCGGTTTTAAAGGTATCCAGTGCTTCCTGCGGAAGCCAATGTTGCCAGATCTCGGCGAGCTGAGAGAAGTTCACCCCGATGTCGTCATGTCCGAGAGCCGGAAACACAAATTGTTCCTTGAACGTGCGAGACAACAGATCGGTCAAATTCCGCAAACACTGCAGACGGAGCTCGACGTTCATGCCAGTAGTGCGCGTCAGCGCGTCACTGCAACAAGTAGTTACAGGCTCGTTAGTGTACTGGCTCTTCTAGTTGTCAGAATTGCTACCATTTCGCTGGCAAACACGAAGAAACGACACTTGGCCGAACGTGTACAAAATTTTGTATCGTTCGCACGGTAGAAATCCAAACGCGATACTTCGTCGATACAACGTTCTTTCTGTTGTTTCAAATACAAAAAGAAAAAATCAAGTTGAAACGATGCGCGTGAAGAATCAAACTATAAGATGAAATTCTGCTTCTGTATTTTGTTGTATATTAATGTTGAGTTACGTTATTATATCGCGTTAGCGCCATAATGACGAGTGACGTTGCAGTGAGTTACTGTAGCGTCATGAGATTTTCAACGACCATGACTGACAACATTAAATGTAGCTTCCTGTGATTCTCGGCAGTTAGTTACATCGTCGAAAATGATTTATAAAAAACATTTCCATTAATACTATAAATGATATATCGATATTGTGTCACATTATTACATCATATCAACGTGACTATAATACATAAAATACATATAATATGTATGCTAGTGATGTTATATGGTATAATAATGTAATACAACATCGATATACTAATAATATAATGATGTCGTGTGATTTTCAACGATGAAAAACAAATTTTAAATACATGCGTTTGTTTCTATTCGTTCATTACTGTTTCAAACGACTTAAAAAAAATTATTAGAAACCGTTATGGGCAATTAACTCTTCCTTTTTCTCGAATATTTCCCCTTTCTAATTCTGACGTTGCAATATGAAATTTCATATCGTAAGAACTCATTAAATATAAAATTACAGTTATCATTTCACATTTCTCCCTCGCACTCTGCGATTTCTCTTTCGCTTCTTCCCCTCGGCGGAAAGGAAAATACACCTCAACGTTGAAGCGTCGAAGTTTCAGGATTAATAAAATTTTCTCGATCCTTCCGTTTTTTTATTTTTTCTTTTTCTACGCGCGCCAAGTACTCCCGTGGAGATTCGCATGCGTCGTCGTATATATTTTTAAATGCGAAACTCAATTAAGAAGAAGTCAAAGAGAATCGAAGAACGGAAAGATGCGAGCTGAGAAGAACGAGCTAAAGATTCGTAGTTAGTAAAATAGTTTGCGTGCAAGCTTTCAACTGAAATAACTTTGTACGTGTACATGGGCACACGTGTTGCTGAAACTTAATGAGAAAGCTGAGAAACTTTGTGCCACCCTTTAGTAGAACTCCATTACAAAAATTGCTACAATTAAATCCCCTTGGAGACTGGATTTTTCCCCTGGAAGCGAGAATTTCCTTCATTAATTTTTATTTGATTCCAGAATATTACATTGTCTGGGCTCGCCGCTGCCGCCGCCGCTACGAGTTGCATTTTACGGCTGTACGATCTTTGTAATATAAGAGAATGATAATACGAGTCAATTTAAAATCGACGGGAATGAAGTATTTCCCTCAAGTTGCTAAAGCATGTACGTGTACGCGTTTGTGTAAGTAAATGAAGAAATGGCTGATTATAAACTCGTTTTATTCATTTAATATCATCCAGCGGATTTTTATACTTTGATGGTTAACGCGATTATACATTTTTAATGTATATATTTAATGTTACATTTTCGATTTGTAATTTATATTTCAAATTTTCTTATTTTTATAATTAATTCGATAGGTTTTAAATTTAATACGTGTATTTTTATATTTTTATGGACAATCAAAGAAATGAAACTGAAATACAAATCCTCTAAATATTACAGCAAATATTAAATACCTTAGATATTTTATATATTTTACGTGTTCAAATTTTCCATAAATAGACACGTAAAAAAATTTACAAACTAATTCTAAATGTCGAATATATATATATATATATATATATATACGCAATATAAAAATGTTACTATAGATATTTTACATAGTTTTGCATCGTTCTTCGCGCTTTCAAATATCCGACAAATACGTGAAAATAATCTACATATACAAGTATCGAATAAAGATGAAATTTGATTGTTCTTGCTTGAAAATATCCAACAATGTCAAACGTATTAAAAAACACGTGAAATATATGCAGGAAGAGAGATAGATTCTCGTAGGGAAATATTGTAATAAATACAGCTTCAGACATTCCTCGAGAAGATGTTAATAATTAAAGTCTCGTAACTTCTTAAGCCAGCCAAGTATATCTCGTGTACGTTTCTTAGGCGAGGCACATGCAAATTTGAATTCAGTATACCGCGCAGTTTTAGATTCGTAATAATTCAGCGGGAAGATAATTTAAGTTGAAGCATTAAAGTACATCGAAAGACTGAGACGACTGAACTTACTGCACGAATAGAGAGAGAGAGAGAGAGAGAGAGAGAGAAATTGTAGGTTTCGCGTGTGACTCTGCTGAATAATCCGGATTGTTCGTAAGAGTGTATGATATCAGCTTTGTATTATGAATTGATGGTGAAATATGATATCAGTCACGTGAACAGCTGAAACCAGCCGAAACCTCGGAATCGACTTCGGCAGTCGCAAACTTACGCGAACCGAGCATTTCGGATTTCTTCCTTGATAACCGATTTGTTACATAACTATCTTTGACGCGTTAAATATTCTCCCCGGTTGGCGAGGTGGGAGCAGAATTTTCTTTAACAAATGAGTTCAGATAATAATCGGGGATTCAGATAATTACGTTGACGTAATTAGTATAATTTCCCTTCACCTCCGTGCAAACGCAAACCTCGAACGGTGACTCTGCTAAGAGGAGAACACGTTTTTTTTTCTTTCGTTTTCTTTTCTTTCCTTTTCTTTTCTTTTTATTGAAATATTAACGCGCAGATCTCTCGCTTCAGAAATTATATTACAGGGAATTTAAAAATTCACGATTGCATTTTCATCGATCGAACGAATTGCCTGAGAAATGTTACGATGTCGAGTTAATTAATGGAAAGATGTATAATTTTACAATGTATCGAATAACCATGAAAGCTCTGTCATTTCTTCTTTTTTTTTTTTATCCTGAAAAAAAAGACATGTACAAGTGTAGAAGACTACCGTCTTATTACAGTTATAAAAGCCATGAAGAGATGAAAAGCAATCTCTTCGCTTCTTAGCCGTTGATTCTGCAGATAATTGTCCAAGCTCGAAAGAAGATTACTATAAGGTATTACACACAAATGTGAGAAAACTAAAGAGAGCAAATAAGATGTAATAGTCATGTCACGAATCACGCGTGTAACTTTAATTTATCACTACAAGAAGGCGTCGTCACGTGATTTGTACGTTTAAAAACATTTCAAAACTGTAAAACAATTAGAAAATAATTATATAAATTCTTAAAGGAACTTTTAGTAAAAGTTGTTCCTGAAACTATGCGGTGGATAATCTTGGTCAATCTTTTTGTTGTAATTGAACGTCACAGTCGTCTACAAACAATTTCAATTCTAGCATGCTCGCGACCATGTTTCAGAGATCCAACGATTGTGAGATCAACGTTGAGAAAATTCATATTCCATAGTCGTAGGCTTTTATAAAGTTTCAGAAAGACATACATTCACATTTCGAGCAACATTTTTTTTTTCTTGGAAATTCGTTGCTTTTCTATTTATAAAACTGAGGAGGTAGGATCCTTCCTTTATTATCTGATAATGTACACACGAACTACTGAACTTTCTTGCATGTTATGCATGTTGGATGATGTGGCTGCACCCGTGCTGTGCATATAATAAGTTTGTCCTACAACGGGATTACAATTCAAACAGCAACGTATCTGAGCTTGCGTATGGTACTTAAAAGAGCAAGTACCACGAAACGATCCATTCGGTGCAACTATCGTTTAATGTGATCGTCACGTTTCCGCAAGTTCCGTAACATCCGTTCAACGACCAGTAAAATAATATTGTTAAATAAATTGTTTGACCGGTTATTAGACATGTTAGGCATATGTTATGTAAAATAACAATTACATTAATAATTAATTGCATACTCTCTATTGTTTGATCGTTACGATACGAATATATGCAATGTATCTCGATAATCACAGTTTTTACTACGTATAATCTACGTATAACCGAATGTTTGTAATACTAACTACTACTAACTTATTAGTACTAATAATATTTCGAAATCATACCCTTGTATTGAAAATGATTGTAATAACAATAAATTATTATTAATTATCATCGCTGCGAGTGAATATCAGAATTTGGCAAATTTCAATAGAGGGAAATGTATATTACAAACACGCAGGTATTCCTTCTCGGCAAGAAGCGAAAGGCACACGCGTTATATGATAAACTTATTACCGGTATTGATCAATTTTCATTAGAATCTCGGCAAATCAGAAGGGAATTATCAATTGGCCCGATAATTTATTCATCAAGTGCATTAACATTTGCAATTCAGTTGTAAATAAATCGATCAAACTCCATTGAACTAGCGATTTGTACGGTTTAATTTATACAGGACACACGGCCATAGTGTTCGCGCAAACACAAATCTTTATTAGCCCGCTACGCGTTCTTGCCCCGCCAGTTTGCGAATTATCAATTATCGGACTAGTTCGCGAAACTCCGTGTTTAAAGGCTAATCAGTTTTTCATCGTTGATTCATCGTTGGGCAATTTACTAATAACGTTGCCAGAAACGTACCGCACGATACCGATTCGTCGTCCGAGTTAAACGCTCGTTAATTTCATTCATTCGATTTCTATTTCCGTTCGCTGTTGATGCACACGATCTGGACTATTCGTTGCTTGTTATTTTCCAATGTTGTCCAATAATTCGAATTTCATATTCGTATTTAATCGCGTCGGGTTATCGCGTTGTTATTGACTTCATGAAATTCAAATCTTCGAGTCACGCGAATTATCAAAGCGGTGAGCTAACAACGATGGATAATAATAATAATAATAATAATATCACGACACGATAAAGAACTGCCAACTGAAAAGATTGTCGTTATTTTTAGTCAATGTGAATTCGTGAAAAGAAAAGAGAGCAAGAAACGTATAGCAATCTCGTTTCTTAGTCAACGATGATAATTCAAGAAATTCTAACATTACCGACTATGACGTTCAAAGTTGAACAAATTGGCGAGAAAGAATCGTACAGCGTAAGTTTCGGATTAAGGGATTCGTCGAAAATTTCAATCTTTAAAATTACGGTGGATTCGGTCGTGAAGAAAATTCGTTCGAATGTTTTTAAAGACATTTGAATTTTTTTTACAATCTTCAAGAATCGTGGCTGCGTTACGTAAAAATATCTTTGAGAAAAATAGAGGATGCACGCTTTAAACGGAACAGCAAATGGATTGTTGCATGATGTTTTCATACGAAGTTGTAACAATTTAAAATAACAGATTGTAACAGTTAGAAATCGTAATTGATTCAGTTATATACTTTGTACATCTAATATTCCAAATGTATAAAATATTTCTGGAAAACGTAAACGTAAACGGTGTTCGCTTTTCGCCTTCTGTTGTCTTTCAAAAATTAATTGACACTGGAAAAAAAGAACCGGTCTTTAATGCGTATCGAAGTATTCTACCTATATATAATAATTCCATTATAAAATAAAATAAATGGATTCAATTACATTCTAAACAGAAAGTTAACATCAACCTTGACAAGAATCTTTTAGGCAAGAAAAAAGAAAATCTAAATGTAAATCGGTCATATTGATGGATTTGATCGTCCATCTTTTCAAGCAGAATCCAATTTCACGCGAAACGACGTAACGACAAGACAAGAGAAATGCAATGATGTAATAAAATAATGTGATAACAGGGGGAAATGAATTGCTACGAAACAAGTACAAAAAGCAATCTATTCGGAAGAATTCATTAGCTAAAAATGAGAAAGTAAATCTGCATTAATGGAAACTAAATTTAGTTGGCTGCAGCCGGTTCTCATCAAATGCTTCTTAAACGACCAGACACCCTCGATTCAACAGCTTCGCAGTCAAGTCGATTATCCCCGCGAGTTATTTAGTTAGACGAACTTCCTACTTCGCGATTACTATCCAATTAATGTCCGGCAAGCATAATTGCTTGCAAGATTCTTATCCAGTTACGGTTGTCAACAGACGCCGCAGATCGACCACGGACCATTTAAATCATTTTCAAATCTTCGGCAATCGCAGTAAGAAGAAATTGCGAATCAGTCGAATGTTGTTGAGAGAAGTTGAAACTCGAAATTGAATCTGAATAAATTTAGAATCGCCTGTTTTTTAAAACCAGAATAATCAAAATGATCAATTCGTAATTCTTCTAGATTTACATTTCTTTTTTTTTTTTTTTTTTCTTCTAGGTTCAGAACAGTGCATTTTTTCGAGGTTTTGCTTGACTTCTCGTAAAAGACGGTGCACTTAATTTTATTACACTGTAATTATTTTTCTATAAATTTAGAACGCTGCATTTTCAATGATCTGCTCACTTTATCACACGACATCTGAATAGAAATTTCTATATAATATAATTTTTTATTCTTTATAATATTAGATATTTGTAATGATAAATTTAATCTTCTACAACAACGTACAAGAACAACGTATAGAACGTTGTTCTATAATTTAATTGTCAATTAAATCCTTATTATATGCATTTCACCTCTCATTTATCTCTCTTTATCTCTCTCTATAACAAGCTACGCAACGCTTTTATCGTTTTATAAAACGTTTCCTCGTACGATTTCCTATGATATGATCGGTAAATCTTTCCGCTAAAGGCTGTGAACAACAAGAAGAGTGTAGCGAAAGTTTGCAAACACCTACCCCGTCCAGAGGACGAACTTGATTCCTTCGCCGCGATTAGACGTCATCGCCGACGCCGCTGATTCCACCAGAGCCCAGGGCGAATCGCAGCCATAGTCGCCGAATTCTCCGGGGGTTTTTCGGCCGCTGTTCACACCGTTCCTCGTGTTCCAGCACGCTGCAAAACACGAGCCAGCTAAGCTGATTGGCGGAGGCAAATAAAAAGAAGACGAAGAAGAAGAAGGCTGGGAGAGAGAAAGAGAGAATGAGGGAGAGGGGGGGAGGGAAAGAGGGAAGAAAGAACGAAACCGTGGAAACGGGTACGTGGGAACATAGCGCTGGTATTAAGAGAGCAACGAGGCGAACGCTCGTTGTATTGCCACGCTAACGTCCCGAAATAACACCGAGTCAACTCGTGGCCCGTGGCGCTCGCTATTGGACGCAATTTCAGGTAGCGCTATTTCATGCAAACTCCGTGCCAACCAAACACGCCAGGTACTTTAAAACGATCGGTAAATAGCGACAGCGGCGGCAGGGACAACATATAGGCGGCAAGAGGGTGAAAGGGGTGCGAAGAGCTGAATATATTCTGTTACTGAAATGTTTGGCTAAACTTTAGCTGTCGGCCTGTCGCGCAGAGATTGAGGGAGAAAGAAATTTCATCCAACATTTTGCTTGGCAAACGAGAAGGGAAAAGAAAATGATTTTGTATGTTCGCGTTGGATGAATCGTTTGAATGAAAATGGTTGCTCTCCATTTTCCTCGAAATGAAGCTTCGCAGTCCGCCATCGGCGATCGAATGTTGAATATAAGAGAGAAATTTTATCCGATACTTCGCGACCAAGCTCGAGGGAAGGGGAAGAATGAAAGTTTTCGTGTCTTCGCGAATGAATAAATAATTGAGACTGACGTTTAAAACCCTTAGTTCTAAACCGTGATGGTGATGGATTCTCGACCAATCAATCCGCGCGTTTAAAGAAAATTTGCACAGGCTACGAGCGTCACGACGACGATAAGAAGGGAAATGAAAGCGTGTTCGTCGCTGAAAATAAAACAAAGCTACTCACCAGCCGCCGCGTTTGCCTGGGTAGAATACCTCGGATCATAGTGGATGTCAGTGATGTGCCAGAAATACCCTGCAAGCAGAAAGAACGAGGTCGTCGCGCCTTCTACGTTTCGTCTTCCATTTGCATCCCGTCCCGTCGCATTTTCATTCATCGTTACTTCTCCAGCCGGTTGCCGCGAGTCGACGTGACGAGTCAAGGATTCGAGAACAGAAAACGCAAAACACAAGGAAGCTAGACGCGCGATCATAGCCGAAAACGAATTCGATCGTGAACGCGGATTCGTGTCGTGTTTTCAATGCGTGTCGAGTCGAGACGAATTGTTTTAAATTAGCGGCACAATCCGTTTCCTCGACGAGTCCCGGGGCTAGTTTGCAAAGTAATTAGATTCGACGATCGGTCCAAAAGCTAGATTGAATTTATCAAAACGAACGCGCGGGACCCACGTCGGCTGTTGTTGAATCTTCGATATTTTATTAATTCGAACGAGCTGATGTTTTAAACCAGGATCGTCTAAATGGGCTCGATTAGTCATTTCGAGGCATTGATACATAGCAGTGCGCGATTTATTCGAAAGGTAATATCCGCGAAAATAAGAATTTCTGTGAATCGAGGGAAACGGTAGAAGAAATAAATATTATTTGTCACTTCGGGTCTGTCTACTCGTAACATTGTCAGATCAATACAAAAGTTTAAAAATTATTTATAGTCGCTCGACTCTACGACTAAAAAAGATATCCGTACTTTGTTCTAAAATATATTTTAGAATAGTTTCAACATTTTTCCTTGGAATCCATTAAAAAAGTACAATTCTTGAAGTTATTCGCAACTTAATTATTATATTAATTATTATCTTTATGTACAAGTTTAACACCCATTCATAAAGAACAATTCAGATTATTATTAAAATATTATCATTAAATTCGCAATTGTATTCTTGTAACGAAAAAAGTGGCATAACCGGCGCAGAGAGAATCGATCGATCTCGACATTAAGATAACGTGCGATTTATTCGAAAACTAATACAAAGATAAGTAGCATCTTCGTTTCAAGTACTACCTACTACCCTTATAAGATCGTCGAATTAATACATACGTACGTTCAAAAATTTACAGTCGCTCCATTTTACGAAAAAAATATTCCTACTTTATTCTGAAACATATAGCAGTTCCAGCATGACTTATGTGCAGATTATTATTAAATATTTCGCAACTCCGTTTTTTCTCCTAAACGATAAGAGAAACATAGCCGCTGCAAAGAGAATCGATTAGTCCCGATATAAAGAATCCGAAATATTTTCATTTGGTGCAAAAGCAAATATAAATCTGATAATTCTGTCTCGTTCGAGCTATTCCAACTTGTTTACTCGCACTTTAGCCGCACATCCGTAAATCCTCAATCGGATTTAGATTCGCGTGAGTCCGAACTAGTCCAAAAACCTTTAGATTTTCATCTGTGTCAAATTTTATACGTTGTTCGAGCAATAAAAGTTTCTGTTTCTAACTAATTCAATTAACAACGGTGACGCTTTGCAACGAAATGGCCTCCAATGGTCTCAAATCGCAACGTCTCTCATTTTAATAATGAACATGGCACTTTTTGCCAGTGAGAGAGACGTCGTCAATCAGAAACTTCCGACGAAATTGGGATACTTCCAGCCCGACCACGTTACTTATATCAGCATTCAAAAGTAATTCTAGTTCGAAAACGCGAATATCTTATACGGGGCATAAAGGAAAGGAAATTTCATTGAGCGGTCGAGGAATTGGGTCGAGGAATTTTCGTCAACTCTTCGATCAACTTTATTATAACGTTTTCGTTGGCGGCCGTACATTACGTTACCGGCCGGCTTGTTAACTTGCCCCATAGTTAACCGTGAACACCGTTAAACGTAACGTCTGTCGAATAAATTCTGTCTCGATCGTGCTCAAAGAACAGGAGACCGAAAAGTTTTTCGACACGCGGAAACTTTCGCCCGTTTTCATAATTCACCGGTCGTTGCCGGGGCAAGCAGGGGGAGAGGAAAAGCATTGTATGCAACAAGAAACAACGCGTAATGTAGAATCGAGGTCAGAACGATGGGACGGTGGTTTACGCTCGTTTATGCACGCATACATTTACCTATTTTTCCTTGCACCGCGCATAGCCACGAAAGCAGCACCAGATAGTCACGGATCATCCTTCCAGATTTTCAGATCTGCAATCAAGTAAATCAGAATCGGTCAACGTAGCAAGATTTTTTCGATTCCACGTGGGCGAAATTACTCGTAATTACGATTTCATTCATCGAAGCACGTGCAAGTCAAGTCGCTTTCGTCTTAATCTTGTGAAAATCGGATCTTCGCACACAGATTACATGACAATGTAACTTAAAAGGAGCCTGAAAACTGAATAGAAAAAGTGTCATTATTGATGAACGAAACAAGTGTAATTAGTACACTTTCTACAATAAACTCATTTCTATCAATTTTAACTGTCTCATTAGTTCGAATATACGAAATACATTTTTCATTAATTCATCATATTAACTACGAATTGTCAATTTGATACTGACACATTGTCGATGTGATTTGACTTTTCCTATATTCTTTCTATTACGTATTGATCTAAAATTTTCTTGCTCGCGTCAAGTAAGTCTAAATTAATAATTTAAGCTACCGTTATATATACGCAGTATAATTAATTACGTTTAATTTCCAATTTAAAAATTTAGATAAGTTAATGTATATAATTACAATCTATCTAGCGTTTTTCATATTAACAATAGCTATCTCAGCTGTAATCTTCAATTTAAACAAAATGATTTCATTAAACAAAGTCTTATGGATAGAGAAGAAGATTCCATTTGAGTGCGGATTCAATCCAATTTCAAAGTTCTCACTTATTTAGAATTCCCTCGGAAAAGCTGTGTCTGACCGCAGCGTTGACATTGACCACTAGTAAGTGCTCGTTTGAACGAAAGACGATCGAGTTATCTGCTTCAGAGTGCGTGTACTAATATACTTTCTCGATTCGAAATGAATCGATATCGAAATAATCGTGAAATATTATTATTTTCATCTGGATGAAATTCGAATTTGTACACCGCCGTACGTCGATTACACGGGATCGTGGTGTGCCCTCGGGAACCATTCGCAACGTCGCGTAATTTCATCGTCATCGAAATTTACAAGTTCGAATTAACATATAATTTCACCGGTGAATTTCGACCAAAACCGATAGCCTCGTGTGATATCGCCGCGAATGCAGCCAGGCAGGCAGGCATGATCTGTTTGGAACAACGTCAGCAACGGCGACAGCCTTCAATTTTAATCTGAAATTTAATTTCAGAGCTGGTTGACAACGATGTGTCTTGTAAAAGAGCCGTGGCGAGGAAACGCGCATCATAAAACACTTTACAAGGCTCTTTCGTCGACTGCAACGATGGGGTGACCTCGTAAAAACGTCGACAAACCAATAACCGCTGCTCGTGGATCGTTTGACGACATAACAAAGAGCCGACGCAATACATGAAGCGCATAAATACGCAACGTTTAGGAGAATGCGCGTCAATGGGAATGGATTTTTCGAGAGTTCGACGAATGCATTTTGCGAATGAGTGATCAGAGTGATGAGTTTCGTTCGTTCGAGCAAATTCCATACTTTCTTTCTTGATTTTTCTTTTTTTTTCTTCTTCTTCTTTAATTGAAGGAAGTTAGTTTTTGAAAGTTTATGGATGACAGCGAATTTACGCGATCTCTTTCATTTTTCCGTGGATATCTTGCAATTAGATTATTCTGTTGAGATATTTCCGTTTTCTCAAAAACGAAAGACCGACTTTCCGAGGGTGAACGAATATATATATTTTGTGTGAACGAGTTCGTTGAAAAAATTCTCCACCTTCTTTCTCTTTGAGGAAGCCAAATTGTTTTTAAAAAAAAATTTACGCAATTCTGAGGTTATTCCGTTGAATTATTTCTAGCAAGATGCAAACACTATATACTAAATTATTTTTTATCTGTAGAAAATTTTTTTATCTGGTGCAATTTTTATTTTGGTATATTTTTACTCCAATTTTTACAATGAACGTATCTTTCGTAAAGTTTGTTTCGAGGATATTGCACGTAAATATTAGATTAGATGTAATAAGTTCATTTGTGTCATCGACTTTATATTGTCGAAGAATGTACCTATATATATTGGAATTTTTTGAAAAGTAATTTTTTTCAAGTAAAAGTTAAAAAGTTTTGAATATTAATAAAAATTAATTACTAAATACTTTAACAGCGCTCTTTTAACGAAATACCAACGAACCTAATTTCTCTAATGTTTTATCTTCAGTACTTAATAAAATTCCTCGTTACTTTAAAAAAAAAAATGTGCAAATCCTACATTCCATGATCCATGACGGTAACAATCTTTGAATATTTTTCACGTCTCGTGTGTTATTTTCATTTTTTTTACGAACAGTGAAACAGTTTCTTCGGAAATCTCTGACATCGTATCTCGTATCTTTTCTCGCTCTTAGTTTGGAAATCGTTGCGTAAAATATACGACAAAACCCGGGCTCAATTAAGACCAATATCAATTTAAATAAAAGCAGCTCAGAACGCGAATTGTAACAAAAGATCACCGCAGAGCCGGGTTAATTATTCAAAGGAATAATTTGATACGAAGGATCAGCTTTCCGAGCTCACAACTCGATGCGTGTCAATATTTAACGTCCGCCCGATGAATATTTTAACCGATGAAAATGCCGCCGAAAACGATCGCCCGAGCCCTCTTTTAGCTTAGACGCGTATTATTTTTTTCACGAGAAGCGACGTTTCATACAAACAACGCGGGCATAATAAAGCCGTCCAGTCTTTCGTGACGACGAGCACCGCCACCTTTTCTATTTCGAATTTTCACTCTCGATGGATTTCAACGTTGAAGTCGAGATGATCGGCCGCGATTATCTGCGTTTACCAAGCCCGGACTCGCCACAACTTCTCACTAATAAACTCGATTTATCGTTGTTATCAGGTCTTTGCGCGAGCTGTGTATCGCGTTCAAAATGCAAATATTAACGACACTGTGAGTACACGGAACTTTTTCTCCAGCTATTGAGAAATAAGTCATTACCTGCTACTAGTTGGCGGATTTTTATGCATTCCAACATTTCCATGGTAATGGCTGAAGAAATTTACGGCTTAAATACACATATACATAATGGCGGATAAAAAAAAATATTTAAAATATTGACGTTTCGCGCGTGTGTAAGTGAAATTTATTTCGTCTATTCCAGGACACGTGTTCTTCGTTTCTTTCGCCAATTGTAATTCAGTTTTGCAATAACTACAGAATTCCACTCGTTTCATTATTTACGCTTTCTTTCGACATTTTATAAATGTGCAATTTTTCACACTTTTCGATCGTCCAAGGGTGCGTAAAAATCTACAGATTTCTGAGTATTATTTACATCAACGTCAACGAATTTCGTTTTCAATAAACGTAGACATATTTGAAATGGAAAAAATATTCAAACAGTACAAATTGTCTTGAATTTTTGAAAAAATACTGCCCGTTCGAATCTACGTTCGATAAGTATTTCTTTTTTAATAAATGTAGACATATTTGAAATGGAAAAATATTTAAACAATAAAAATTGTCGATTTCTGCCTCTTCGAATATACGTTCGGTAAGTGTTCAAAAAAAAAAAAAACAAAAAAAAAAGAAAAAGAGAAAAATGGAAGAGGAAACAGTTGCGCGGCATTTTATATGCCATACAATAGCGTGTATCAACTTTTCGCGCGTGTAGCATTTTTTGCAAAAACAAGGACAACCTATGTAACTTTTTCAACAAAGCGACGTGTATTTTTCCATGTGATAGGAGAAACGAGTTTTGCACGTAACAAACAAATCGCGAACAATAAGTTTCAAGGTCATAGGCAATTGCAAATGAAAAAAAGAAAGAAAGAAAAAAATTGTTCGAGCTTATCGTATCAATACGTACACACAGCAGCACGTTCGTTCGTACGAGCACCATTCGTTTGAACAAAATTTTAGTATGTGCTCGATTAATGCTAGTACAACGACCGATAACGTTATTGTAGCGTTCATGCGATTGTCAATGCGCTGGTAACCGATGACGTCATGTGATTTTCAGCGAATAATAATCATCAAAAAAACAAAGTCACTTCAAGTATAAGCAAAAGAAAAGAAAACGATTGCATCGATGCTGTAACCTACCGATGATGCCTAACCTAACTTAAACTTAACCTAAACCTAACTACAGCATCGTACGATAATTTCAACTTAATAAAATTACTATCAAAAACAATTAGCCATTAAAGTAAAATTAATAAAATTATTAAAATAACCAGCCATTATCATGTTAAACAAACTCTTGCCAATTGAACGCGAATTCTTACTATGTACACATGAATGGAAAATCACAGGTAATAAATAGAATGGAAGAATTTCCTATTAATTTCAATTGTGTGAGATATATAAAATATTTGCGAAATATGTACAAAAGTATGAATGGAATGTATGAATGAATGAAATCGCATCGGAGTGAATGGAAAAGAAATCAATCGCGAGAGAAATCCGAGAGAGTGAAGAACAAAGAATATGTTATAACGATAAAAATCCTAATATTAATTCAATAAACCTTCTTTTTAATTTGTACATGAAAAAAAAAATCTACGATGGATTAGATTAGTTGCAATTATGTAAAACATTTTCCCCCTAATAAATTCGTATGAACCGAGTTTCATTGTCTATTGTTATTTAACGTTTATGTGAAAAAATATCACACATGTGAAAAATTGGAATAGACGTGCTACGGTATTGATTACAAAATACCGTAAAACTTTTTCTTCCTTCGTTATCCTTTTGTATTTATTATCCACGGGGCAAAAGCTTGGTTAGCAACGTGCGATAATAAACGCTGTGTCATCTGAAGTAAAAATCATAATCAATAAACGGAAAAAGTATTTCGCTTACCTACCGCCTAAGTAGGTTGATTAACGTTACTCATGAAATTAACTCATTAGCTCTTAGTCACGAAGAAGTGTTCTATAAATTTCTAGATGCACGTGTTTGCACGTTCTGATAAGCGTTCGCCATGTTGTAATAAAATTTTGAACGTTAAAACACTTCCTTTAATGTTTAATAATAATGTTAATTTCCCTCTTTCTGGTCTGAAGTCGATAAACGTCGAGGGAAAAGCTGAAACAATCTGTTATAGATTAATTGCAATGATTAATCACGCATTTATTCGGAAATACAAAAATAACAAATAACACAATTTAAGTGACGTACAAAAATGTAGAAAATGTAGAAAATATCGAAAATTTACGAGGTGAAATAATTTTCCATCTGTAGATCAGGTTCACATTTTATAGATTATTTCATAAAAATGTGAAACTGTATAAATATTAGCCGGAGAGCGAGAAAAATTTGAAAAGCAAATAATAATAATAATAATAATAATAATAATAATCGATAATTTTATGACACTAAAGTATTGAATAATACGATGAGTAACGAATGAATGTAATATGTATATATAATATTTCAGAATACACAACTGTTGTTACGAAAAATATATCCAGTATAAAAGTCACTAATTCCCAAATAAATAATTTTAAAGTTTCTTTCGATCGTTATTTTATATTTAGAACGTATAATAAAATAACATTCTACTGTGGATTGTCATGCAAATGCATATTTTTGACAGTATAATAAAAAAGGTAGAATCTCGTTAGAAAATTACACACGTGCACAAATATGCACAGAAAGCGTACTTATACTTTGGATATTTGATAGCTTTTTTCACATCGCGTATATTGTATGCAATTTTGCACAAGTTAAAATTTCCTACAAAAATCCGCAATCTAGTTACAATAGGTCACGTTATGATAGGTTGCGTACACAGCAAAGGAATTTATACCAACGTAGCAATTCTCACGGAATCTCATCTCACGTTCGCGTAAGTACACGTCTTCTACAACCTACTCTCGCAATCAGTAAAAAAGCAAGTCTGCTAGGAACTGCTTTATCAGTAATTCCGTTATATGCTACACCTCGAATGAAACACATCTTTCATTCCTTTTTCCCTCGTATTTTTCCCCTTGCCTCTTTCCTTTCTCCTCGGCCACGTGCGTGCAACACAGTGCTACATCCACACCGTTAATGTGTGCTCGTATTATAAACCTATATTTTCATTGAAACGTTGCAATGCAATCAATCTACAGTGCAGATCTGAACTCTTGTTGACCAAACACAGAAATACTTCGCTAACCAAACTTTCCGTGTGTTAACCGAACGGTTCTATTATCCTGACACAGTGGCTGCCGCGCTGTGTACGTAAGTGCACTTCAGCCTAAATCTGATATTGGAACCTTTTCAATGGCGTTCTATTGTCTTTGAACCGGAAAACGCGTTGTTGCAACCGTGGCAACCAAACATGCGGCAATTAAGGAACTTGAAAGCATCGAATTGAAGGTACAATTTATCAGTGAAGACTGAATAGCGCAAGATTTTTAAAGATTTTTCAATAACAATGACAGTGAGTGACAATGACTGAAAGATATATAAATTGTAAGAGGAAGTAAACAGGACTTAATACTCAGCACTGAACTGCTCCGTTAGCAAATTGAAATTTGTCGTTTTGAAAGGGAATAACAAAGTTGTTCGCGTGAACAATAATTTATTCGCGTTACTAGCATTTAGTATTTAGCATTTGACATTTAATGTTGTATAATCTAACTAATTTGACTAATCAAATAGTCTGTTGTCAATCTATTATGCAATCAGCTTGGAAAATCGTGCACGTGCAATTTTGATTCAAGTCAATTATAAATGTAATCCTGTATACTTTAAACGATACTCGTTTCTAAGGAAGTTAAGCGAAATGGATAAGAAATTCGATCCAATGTATCGCATGCTACTTTAATTGGTAGTACTAATTAAGTGAATTATAATTCCATACTTGTTTAAGTGACGAAAAGCAATTTGATACTTGTTTTTAAGAAATTTGAAGAAATTTGCAAAGTAACTTAACACCAAACGTACCAAGCGGGGTCAAAAAAGTGCAATTAATTGATTTTTTTTTTATTTAAATAAAAACATATGTTTGATTATTTTATTATAGAAATCAGAAGTTGCGTTGCGAATTATTTCCTTTAATAAATGAAGAATTTCTTTCTAAAAATCAACGTTTATTCATAAGGGGTCGAAATGACCGCTTATGGTAAGATAGGTATAGGTATATGTAAAATGCCGGTACGTTTAGCGTTAAGTAAACTTAGTACTAAGTTACACTTCGAAACACGTGTCACACGCCACAAGTCCGCGTACTTGTAAATAATAAAACCGCAGCCTGACACGTATTTCTAAGCGAGCTGCTAATAAGTTCGATGCTCCGTTTCTCGAACGCTCTCGAAATATCGACTCGATAAAACCGATGAAGAACAGCGTGATAGAATTCTCAGACACGTCTCTCGCCATGGTAACGCCAATTCATTTGCAAAGTCATTCGGAAACGGTGATCCTTAATTGTTTCGAACGTCGTATTTACACGTGTTCTCTTACGCGAAACTCTCTGCGAAGGTAAACTCGACAATCACGCGTATTTCTCGAATCGAATTGCTCAGCAGGTTTAATTGCCTCGAACAGTCGGTAAACTTTCGCAACACGTAAAGTACGTACGGATTTAATTCCGACTCCGGGCGCCAAACAATAGGGGCCGTGTCCCCCTTCCCTGCCCGCGTATTTTGTATCCGCGTATTTCGAATCCGCGTGTTCTTCGACGTTTCGACCGTGCTTTTCATGGATTTCGCCCACCGGTCATATCGACGCGACGCGACGCGACGGTACGGCGAATCCTGGAAACTATACATAGAAACGGATTTAATCACGCCCCGGGGAACATCATTATAATACTATGCTTTCGTGACTATTCGTACTCGTGCGGTACTCCACGATACATTAAGCAATAATACGATATTAAGCACGCATCACGAACAATTAATACTCGGCTCGTTCGTACTTATCCCTCTTATCGTACTTGTCTCTCGTATTCGTAGAAAATATTATGAGCGCATAATCGCGTGACAGCTCGATTATTATTTAATTCGATTTAAATCGATTATTAATTAATCGCTCGTTCGATCAACGCTGGATCATTTACAAAATATTTAATGTGAAAATGTAAATTAACGAGTAAACGTCATTGTATAATTTACGTATTCATTTCGCATTGCAAGTGTATATAATTTCTACTGTATCCTAATTATTGTGACAGAAATTTCGTAAGCAAATAAATAGTTTTTAATTTAATTTCGAAATGTGATCCTTGTCAGTTGAAAGAGTTAATAGAATTAATAATAAGAAATCTAACTTCTCGGTATGGTATGATATTTTAATTATCGCTGGATGATACTTACCATTTGAAACTTCGTTTCGAAATAAATGGAAAATTTTGTTATCGTTTAAAACGTAAAAAATGCGGCGAAGACGAGTAAAATGTACATTATATACCACTGAATAAAAGAAACTATATTTTTATACTGTCAAATTGGCTTTTATCTTCGTTCTACATTAAAAAATATAAGTTGTGCTAAAAACTGTTTGACAGGTCGTTTGACCGGTCGCGGTAGGAACAGATGTACGTGAAGTGTCGATAGGAATAGTGTTAAGAGCCACTGCACGCACCGGATTATTAGAAGTAAATGGACGAAAGATCGGTAAATGGGAAAAAGCGCCAGCGAATAATAATTCGGTTTGGTACAGTTTCGCTTCTATAAATCACCTGTTAAATCTAATGACCGAGTATCGAATGTGATATACAATTAAGCATTGAAAAATGGATAACGTATGTTGGCCAGTTAGTTGGCCGGCTATCCGTGTGCGCCGGAGTGCTTCCGGTGAAAAGAAATTATCGGTCGAACGTGCCGGCCGGAAATGCGGGCATTAGCGCGATAAATACACAATTTTGCTGAAATTTTACGACGTCCCGTGAACCATCGTCCCGAAATTCGAACGATCGCCTATGATGCACGATTCGTACATCGTAATAGACGCTCTCTCGCAAAACGGCCCGCCTTACCAAAGCAATCGAGCAGAAATGAAAAATTGCGGTCAAGTGGACTCCACACAAGCGGTGGCCAGCTTTTTCCTTTTCTTTTTCTTTTTCTATTTCTTTTTTTGTTTTTTGTTTTTTGTTTAATCTCGTTCGCGGTATGATTTTGATGACCGTCGACCTGGATGAAATGGATTTCGATCGAATCGAGGGTAAAAGGGACCTGTGCATGAACGAAAAGAATTTCCATTGAGAGACGAAAGGGTTTTCATCGATGCTCGATCATACAGAGAGGACGAGTCAATCGAAGATGAAGCGGAAAGTGTAATTGTTTCATAGATGTATGTGAAATTATACTATAGTCACACAGTGAAACGTTAACTTTGCAAATGAGCTACCTATGAAAATATTTTATTCTACACTTTTGTTTTTTGTTCTTTCATTTTGTGATTTTCGAATAGTATTGTACAATCTTAAGGCGTTGAGAGATCAAGGAAAGTGATTTACACAAAATTAAATCGATAGCAATGTGTCGACATGAGTCTGTTTCAGAAAATGTTGCAAAGATTTCGTTTCTGTCTTTTAAAATTGGCACATGTTACCCTATGCGTAATTAGATTTCTCTTGTTTCTTTATTTGACATATTTGTATTAGGCGCGTATTTCAAAATATTAAACTGATGGAGAAAATTTGGTACAATTTATATGAATCCTTTGTTAACAGTACAACGACCGATCGATATTGCGATCTTCCGTAGTTAATGACAGTCGAAATAACTTCACTTCAACTATAGAAGAAGCTAATTGAAACTCCTCGGATGGAAAGGAAAATTTTTGTTTAAAACATGCCCGGAATTTTCAAAAGAACTTTTGCCAATCCCGGTTGAAAATTACTTTCGAAAGTAGCTGATCGTTACAGTGCTAATAAATAAAAGTACAATCTTCACTGAGCACGATATACTCAAAAATTGTGTGTGAGAAATGACAAGTCGTGG
This sequence comes from Tetragonula carbonaria, assembly GCA_032399595.1. Classification (NCBI taxonomy): domain Eukaryota; kingdom Metazoa; phylum Arthropoda; class Insecta; order Hymenoptera; family Apidae; genus Tetragonula; species Tetragonula carbonaria. Next base: position 815,976 of record JAUCRC010000020.1, read on the forward strand.
ATTGGATTTTACAATTGATTACGAACAAGCGAAATTAAACGAAATCGGTCACCAGTGCGTTGTGAACGCTATAACTTTCAAAGTTTTACCCAACGTTCGCGTAATAATAATAATAATCTCGCATGATTTTATTTCCCCCGGAAAAGGCAAAATGTTAAGTTATAACTGAAAACTAATCGACGACAGCGCAGCTATGTACAGATTAAGTTTTAATATACGACGTCAGACAAGATTAAACAGAAAATTAAACCCGTGCAGGTCATATGCACGGTTTAATATGAAACGTCCTTTTTCATTTTGTCTGCGACGTAGAACATGAAAAGATTGTATCGTCTGAATCTCGATTACGGAGTACAGAAATAAAACGTGTACAGCGGCAGATATAGAACATTTTCGTGTATAAAAGGGTTTAAGATTCGTCGTAAAACAGCTTGTATGATATTGTGACATTTTCGAATCTTTCCTACACGATTTTGTGAAATGTTACGACTTTGTGTTTCTCTACCCAAATCGAATGACTTGATAAATGTGTATGCATGTGTAAATGTTAGTTGCGTAACTAATTTCAAATATACGTATTAATGAAAATGATAGGATAAAATTATAGATATTGAAATTAATTAATAATTTTGTTGACTGGATAAAAACGAAAAATTCACATAAATTTACGAGTTTATATTTTTATATTATAATTACTTTTTTATATAGTTTTAGTTTTTTATGTAATTTTTGTTTAGTATTTTTTTTTCTTTTTTGTTTCAGTGAAAAAAGTCAGGATGATATAGTAAATCTCTCGCCGTAACTTTCAGACGATGAATAATTTCAAAAATTAGAACTATTCACGTTAATAAGAATCCCTTCAAAGTATGAAGATTTATTTTGCTTAAAAATTCCAAGTTATATCTAACGATTAAAATTCCTCCGTTAATTAAAAATTTCATTCGGGATTTTTCAACTTAATTAAGAATTCCCCTCTGGAATTTATAAGTTGTACATTCATTTTCCTTTGCAGAAACGGCGTTCTAAAGTTTTCTGTCTTTATAAAGTTACAAGATACTCTTGCACCGCAACGTTTCGCAAAAACAAGTGCCGATGTTGTTCCAACGAATACGCGAGTCGTCGTAATGGTATTTTCGAAACATTTTCTGTAATATATTATTACACAAGTATTTTTTCAAAGAACGTCGACAATCGGTCTAGTAATAAAATAATAGAGATCCTCGGAAAGGAGGAAAACATGAAAGCGTTGAATTTCAACTCTTATTTCGTTTCTCCATTCGATTGAAGTCTTTACAGTTTAGTCAACAGCCACGAATCGTTTTTTTATATTCTGAAATAAACCTCACACGTACAGCTTAAGGACACAAATCGTAAGCACTTAACTTGGAAAGTACCGTGCCGAGGAGGAGAAAACGTAGCTATAAAGTCCTCGATTTAATTTTCTGTACAATGGGGCATCGCGTGTATGCGATAACCTCCATTTACAGTCAACTTGCCACAAAAATTCAGACTGCTGTCCCCTTTTTCAACACTCACAGCGCAGCAACACTTAGTTCCAGCAGCTCTTTCCACTATTTTTCTAGAAGATTAATTTTACGATTAAATCGATCAATTATCAACCTCACACTAACCAGATTTGTAGGTGGTTTAAAAATTGAATATTCCAGTCGCGTCGCATTTCAGCTTCGGTCTAGGAGTTTCATTGGATTTGCATTCGTTTTTCATTCGTCTGCGCGGCTACGATAAACACTGGAAGGTACATGTAAATTTAATGCCAGGCCGGATGTTACGTCGTTCGCAAGTAAAGAAATTTTAAGATAAATTCGTTTTATCTATTAAATATCGTGATAAATGTTGTTAATTGTCATTTCGGATTTTTCTATATTATATACATTTTTTTTTTTTTTTGTAGATTTTTCGCCTTAATTTTCCCAAAAAACGGACAATTCGTTACTGACAGTCGCTGTTATTGCTATTTTTTCTATTGTCCGTAACGATATCATTATTTTCGAATATTTGCCATTAGATATAAATTCTTGGATTTAGCTACCAAAATATTACACTCGTAGTTATCATCAAACCCGATCAAATTAACCACGTACTATCAGCTACTCTTTATTAATTTCGCGTGCAGCGTAATCGTTACATTGCTGCTAAATTGCAACTAATTGTTCTTTATTTAAAAATTGATCAGGAATTGAAAACATGGATGTATTTTTGACATGCACATTCAATTAGAAACCAAGAATCAGGAATCAGTGTAAGTCATTTTTTAATGGAAAATTCTCCATCGATTAATTTATTTTCCATATTGTATTATCAATTAATGTTCTATTAAATATTATTCATATCACACAAATATATCCTTGTTATCGAAATCTTCAGTTAATGGAACAGTTTAATTGTAACATTATAATAATTACATTATAATAACTAACAGAAGTGACTAGAAATTTATTTTCATCGCGCAAGTTGTTTTTAATCAAAAAAGAGTGATTCAATCTTCGTACAACATATTAAAAATTAGAAATAAAAATTGTATACACAAGAAATAACAAATAGGTACATTCCTGCTAATAAATGTTAACAAGTCTATGGCTGGATATTGAACTGCGAGTCGAGGCATCATTAGTGAGTCATCTTATGGAAAATAATCGTCCTTCTTGTCGCTCATTTAACCGGAACAAAATGTCTACCGAACGACCTCGTATTACGGGTGAAAAGGTAATTATTGATATTTTTCCCGCCGATGAAAATGAAATTGATGCAGTCTGAAGTTGCAGATATATCTCGCGTCATAAATTTGATAAATTCAGGATAACGAACGTGTTAATTTTAATAGATTTTAAGGATTGATCTCGGATAGCGGACAGTTTCATACGGGTTAGATTTGTACGAATAATATATTTCCTTTTCTACGTACTTGCAATCAAATTTTTATATCGAATTTGTTTTTATTGAATCATTCTATCGAAGAGGAAAATACTCATATATCAATATTATTATTCTAGTTTTATTAACTTTTGCGCAATGATGGGCACAAAAGAACGATCGAGAGATAAATAATAAGAAAATATATCTCAGACTGATTAAATAATTTTTCGACAGAGTTTCATTTATCATAGGATAATTGCAATTGAGATCTCTAATAATGGGAAAGATGTTACAAAACGTTAGAAATATGACTGAGACGTGAGAAATAAATCTGACAATGAGAGTGTGGAGAGACAAATTTGTACGAAGAGTCGAAGTAATTACCCGCTTAATCTCTTGTTAACCTCTTACAAATTGACTTTTCTTCCTTAGTTCTTGTAATCGTCTTACCACATTAGCAAGTCAATCACTTTGCCTCCTTAGTCAATCTTTTACTACCAAGCTACTGTAAGTTAACCTAATTATCGTCCTACAAGTGAATCTTTAAACTCGATAGTTTCTTTATATCGATACCTAATAATCGCGACTGATCCTTCACAAGGAAATTTTATAAATCTATAATTATACGATTTTCGAGATCTCAATGACTTTCTTTAACCTCTTGATCGCCATGCGCGCCAATCACTATACCCTAAATAAAAGAGATATTAATTTCGATTTCTTAACAGTGACATATAGAATCATTTTCTATCACTAAAAAAATCGAAAAATATATATATGTTCTTCTTTCATTTTGGATTTATTCAAAAAAAAAAAAAGGCAAGAAACAAAATTCGCGTGCGAAAACTGTAAAATTCCACTCTGCCCAACTATTTACTCCAAAGCATACACCACACTATAAATAAATATTAGTTTCATTGTGTATAATATATATGTGTATTTTTTAGACTATAAATTTATAACAGTTCAAATTTAACAAACGGCATATAACTCTTTTAATTTTTTCAATATTTAGTACTTGATCCATTATGTGGCAATCCTAGTGAAAATCAAGTGTTTTTTTCTTTTCTCGTGCAAATTATATCCTAATTGATCGTGGCTCTGCCCAATTATGTAAGTAAAAAATATTTAAGTTATTTATTCATTAGTAAAGGTACATTTTTCTAAAAATTGAAAATACGCGGCAAGCTGATGCGCGGTCCTTTAAAAAATGCGGCGATCAAGAGGTTAAGTCCTTTCCTTTCCTCTGATATCAATTTCACATCTTGGTAATCGACAGTCCTAGACGTTAAAGTAAATGCGAGCTCCATTTTGTAATTTTTCCAAGTTTCGAAACGAAGAAAGAGGATTGTATTTTGCTAGGGCAGAGATAATTCACTCTACGCGTGCACAGATAACCACATTTCGCGCGAGTGTCACAGGCCCGAAATCCTGTTGGAAAGGCAAACTTCAGCTTTTTGCCGCATTAAATTATCGGGGAGAGGTGAAAGCAGACAGCGAGAAGAAAAGAAAAAAAGAAAAAAGAAAAAAGAAAACCACATCCGCCGATTCTTTTTTTTGCATCCGATCATTGATTCGCTGGCGGTTCGTTTTTTGTCTCTTTCTTTCTCGTTCGCCAATCGTTTGAAAATTCCATTATCAACAAGAATGAGACTGCACTAACGTTAATAACATATTTCTGGGAATACACGATTCCTCTTTGACGAACGCGGGAAAACGATTCTTTATCGGAACACCGTTATCCATCGTTGGCTGCAGGCAACCAGAGGGAATCTCTCTCTCTCTCTCTCTCTCTCTCTCTCTCTTTCCCTCGCTCTTGCTAGTAATCCTTTGGTCGTGGGCACCGTGAATCAGCAGGGGATCACTGGTATTCGTGTAAACGGAAAAGCAGAGAAATTCCCGGCTGGCCCGCAGCCGTGGCCCGAAATCGAGCTTTTAAACCGATACTTTTATCCCCGACGCGATAGTGGCGTAGAACGAATCTCGAATCTCGCTGGTAATCGCGGTGATGCGGTTTCAATGCGGGACGGATCGAGGCGGGGAAGAACGGACGAGGGTGGTAGGGGAACAACGCCGACCGTCATTTGCGCTCGTTTCACGAAATTTCAGGCCGACCCTGTATATACATATAGCTCCGGCAGCTGGAGTCGTCGGTAAATTTGTTCGATGTTGTTTGCGTTCCGTTCGCCAAGAGAGAGAGAGAGAGAGAGAGAGAGAGAGAGTGAGGGATTGTTGAAAGTGCGGTAGGTTAAAAGCGTTGTTTGATATTTAGGACTTTGTTGGTCCTCGGAACGGACGAAACCGCATGGTAAATATGGCTGCGCAAAAGGGGAGAAGGCATAGGAACAGAAAGAGAGTAGACAATATTTGGTAAAGTCGGAAAGTAACGTGGAACGTCAACTACGAAAAAATCGACGTGTTGATCAATCGCGAGTACAGCGGAAACACTCTACTGTATATGTGTGCAGGATAATACCGGATAAGATGGCTCGATTTCCACTATATATATATATGTGTGTGTGTGTGTGTGTGTGTGTGTGTGTGTGTGTGTTAGTTTAATGTTAGTTTAAAAAACAAACTAAATTAAATTATATCTCTTCGATATATAACTTGACTTTATCTTCAAATGAAAATGAACAAGAAGAACAAGGTTAATATAACATGATGCGACATATCGCTAAAAATTAAAGAAAAATTGAAAATTGACATTTGGTAACTTATATATATATTGATCCATCATGAAATTGTGTATAATAGTAAATATTATTTTAGAGAATCATACCAATTGAATATGAAAGAAAATCTAACAATAGAGATGTAATAATACCTTTAAAAAAGGTGAACCATCATTCTTTTATATATATGTGCACATCCGCTAAAAAGTTATAAGTTATACTTTCGTTTGTATGTAAATCGGAAAGATTAAATGATACTTTATGCGCAATAAAGAATTTGTAAAAAGTTGATATATTAACAGTTATATATATTGTAAACTGCATGGGTGATTATCTACGATGAGCACTGATTACTGAAAACAAAAAAATAAGCTTAAAAGCTTAAAAGTAGAGCAATTTGTAATCCTTTTACAAATACGAGCTTGAAAGATACTAATACTTTTGTCGAAATTAATATTGAATTCTGTTTAGAAACACAATCGCATAAATCTATTTACGTAAACGATACGTATTAAAGGTTGGTAACGCTACATCGCTTTTAATTTGACAAAGACAAAGATTCGTAAAAGGCAAGAAGATGGTATAAACAAATCCTTGGATTCGAATTTATTACAATTCATTTCATCGACGGTCGCCAACAGCTGGCAATTGCACATTCCCTAATCGCAGAAATTCTTTTTCGCTCTTTCCGATAAATGAAAACGTGCGTTTAGAGTGTGAATCGTTCTCGTCTCACGACGCTATATGGTAACGGTATTATCGACCCTTACACACGAATAATCGTTTCCTCCGAGCAATCGATCATCCTTTATAAATCACAATTTGTCCGCACTCGTCACGTTCTTCTCGTTCGCAGTATCGGCAAATTTTCCCAACTTTCTGGCGTATTATCAACGCCAGCGGTGGAGGCGGTTGCAAATGAACCGCGTGCCGATGCGGTTTCTCGAGCTGGGTGCAAAGGTCAATTACCGATAAACTTGGGAGGCACGTAAGCCGATGGCGCATAAAAGATGGAGGCAGGCGGTTGCCGGGCCGAGAAAGTGTAAGGAAGGATAGAGTTTTAGGACGGTGGAAAATAAGCGGTGGGTGCAGAAAGTGGCGGTCGTAAAACGCGAAAGGGGGAACGGGGGGACAGCCAAGCTGGTACCGGTAGTAAAACTTGGCGTACTCGCGGCCGGCGAGTTAAGAAATTGTCACGTGAGCCTGACGATAGTTGTCGGTTGTTTAGAGGGCGAGAAAATCGGCTCACCCTTGATTTTTGCTAGATTTAAAGCGGTTTCCAGCGCGACTCTCTCACGTGACGTGGCTGCGTTTAAGCCGCGCGCGCGACACGCCAGCACGCGATCTCCCCATAAACGAGCAAGAAATTTTTTGACGCGTTTATCTCCGTCCTACGCCCTCCCGGCTTACTCCTTTGCCATCCTCGTTGAGTAACTATGCGGGCATAACGCCGTTAACGAGGCCGGCGCGGACGCGAGACGCCACGCCGCAGATAAAACGCGCGATTTATTGCTCGGATTGCTTTTTTTTTTTTTTGGTCGAAATTGGTCGAGACGAGCGAGCAGAAACGCCGCCTTTTTCCAAGGGACCGAGAGCTTTGATCGAGTGGGGACGTACGAGTGGAAAATGCTTGTGTTTAGCGCGATTCTGCCGCGAGTCTGTCGAACAGATTTGTATTGAATTTGCGGAAATTATGAGGTGGAAGTAAAAGGGAAAATGAAAACACGCTCGTACGTTTGATTAAATTGAACTAAAAATGTAACGTTTCGTTAAATATTTCGAAATATATTGTGTATATCGGTGGAAATTTTATGTTAGCTGCACGATGAATATTTATATTTATTTAATGCGTTTCAGTGGAATTGGGAGAACGTAAACAAGTTGTTTATTACATCGCGCAAAAGTTGCATAACAAATTCACGAGCGAAAATTCAGCCACCACGTCGTCGCGGTACGCAAAGATAAATACTTAAGGTTCAACTGCTTCCCTTTATGCAAAATCATCAGAGATCTTTCTCTAACTCGTAATCGTCCATTGAAAGATACGAAAATATAAATTTTACATTTTTCTGAATAGAACAAACTTGCTGCTCAAGCAGAAATCATATCCTGCTACTGAATATTATAATTATAAAACTATTCTCTACTTTCTGTATAATTTCGTATAATATTATTATTGGTATACAATACGATATAATATATAATACGTATTTATAATATATAATACATAATAATATGTATATAATATATAATATATAATACGTATATATATATAATATATAATACGTATAATAACACAATTATACACAAGATGTCTTTGTGCCAGAAAGAGGTGATTCTACGTAAAAAAATAAATCGAAACTATCGAGTAAAATTTTTTCGTGACACGCTTCGTTTTCGAGGAAATTCGAGTTTGAACATTTATCACAGTACAAGCGTATGTACTTGAGACAATTTTTAACATATTCAAAGTCTATTTCCTCGAAAAACGAAGTTTCAAGTGGAAAAAATTCAGCATGGAAATCCCTGCTCTGGTCCACAATGAAATCCTCCGAGGAAGAATCTCCGATTCGTCATTATCGTAATTCATCACACTTCGCTGGTGATCAACGATTTATCTACATAAAGTTCTCCCCAGCGAACGAAAATGATCGAGTTAAATTCGTCGTCCGTTTCGTACGTCACTTCAGCAATTTAGATTCATCTGGAGTTAATCTTTGAAAATCTTTCTTTATCAAAATTTTATCAATTTCCGCCGCGACCTTTCAGAATTTCAACTGAGAGTTGGAAGAGAGAGACAGACAGAGAGAGAGAGAGGGGGGGGCCATCGCCGCGGGCAACCAGATCTTTCCATTCGTGCGAGCTTTCTTTCGGTTCGTTTTTCAGGCGCAACCATCTGTGTATTTTCTGGCGTGGAATTCTTACGCTAGCCGCGCGCGCGGGCGGCTTCTTATCGACGTTATGACTTTCATGCTCGTTAAGTTGGCCCGTCGCCAATCAGAGGCGCACGTATAGAAGCCGCGCCGCCGGGCTTTGTGAGGGAAACGGAAGCCGTCAGAAACTTCCAGTTGGCAGCCGAATATCGTGCATGCAATTACTCGCCGCGCGCAAACGACAACAGGCAACTTCGCGCGTACAAGTTGTCGTCGTCGTGGTAGTTTCACGGTACGTTGCCTTCGAAAACATTCGGCAACCGAATTGAAAATCACGGCAAAACTGTGTAAAACTGTGACAGATCACGTCGAAGATCACGACGTCCGCGCATTTCCCTATATATTTCTCGAAACTAAAGAAATGGCACTTGCAGAATGATCCTCCGTCCCGATTATTCGTGTATTCATGATAATTATGAAACATTCGAAATTCCCTTGAAACAGACTCCAACAACAGTTTTCACTCTTGGAACCTTTCGTTTCGTTAACAAGATTAACGTCACATTTACACGAAGTTTCAGATTTTTTTCAATTTTCCTCGGCTGTAGAATTTTCCTCGATAAATTATTCCAAGAAGTACTATTCTATTTTTTTATTTGGATGTATCCACGGTCTTGTTGATTATAAATTAATTCGATGCTAAATTACATTTGATGGTACAGTTACATATATGTATAATGGCCAATTTTTTTTTCCTTTTACCGTCTGTGACTTTTATCAAATCTCTGAACAAATTCTGAGACACTTGTTGAGGTTCTGCTATCAAAGCAGACAGAAACAATTATTAAAAATAAAAATTCATTTTAAAGCAATTTAAGAGCGAAATTTTACTGAAGATAAACGACTCAAAGGTTGCTCGTGGGAGATTTCAATAAGTTAATATGTTAGTTAATAAGCATTTTTGAAAACGTAACTGAAGTTGTCTATAGAATAGTATCTAGATGGAAATTTATTCCATTTGGTAAATTATCATAATGAATACTATGTTTTCTATTGCACTCTAGAGATCTGCTCTACAGATTTTTATTTTCAACTGTCCGCAATTTAGTCAGTTTAAATTATTAATTCTAAAATTGTATTTGGCGATTGCTAAATTTCATTGATATTATAGAATTTTATTATAAAAAGTAAAACTTAAATAGGAATTGCTCCATTTCCTATTTATCCGCTCGAACTTTTAAATTTCCCTGAGATTCGATCATTTTAAATTATTAATTTAATGCTGGATTATATTTGATGATGTATCAATACAATATTCATGGTAATTACAATGGAAACTAAAAGAAAAGTGAAACTCCACAATGGAAAATCGATAGTCCAGCGGAAACGAAGTTCTTTTTATGCAAGACTTTATTCCCGAGACAAATTTCTCTTTACATTTTTCCGACTCGTATTGATTTCTGATGACAAACATTGGCAAAATTGCTACGAAAAATAGTTTGATTTCTTTTTTCCACGTTACATGGAGCAACGTTTTCCTTCTACAATTCCAAATTCTGCGACTTCCTTCTCCCAATTATAATATCATACCGCGCATGTTTGTTCCATTTGTTTCTTTCCTGATAAATTCCCGAAAATAATAAATTTCGAGAAACGCGCAAACTTTGCATCAACTACGCGTTAACAGGTTACGAAAATTTGAAACATTCATACGCAGTTGCGCCAACAACATATACACACTACATCAAGTTGATCTATATATCAATATGATATATATATATATATATATATATATATATATATATATATATATATATATATATAGAGTTTAACAGTTGGCATACGAGAGACTATCAAGCCACGGCGTAGTAAATTAAGATTAAAGGTTCGGATGAACATGCACTTAGATTCAAAGTTGTTTGCAAACTGTTACACATTCAAACTTGTTACATAATTCCATATAAATGTATTGAAACGAAGTAGCTGCAATTTGCCTTGAGCAGCGACGAAATGTTCACATTACATTATCAACGTTGTATAACTTGTAATTTATTTGATTAAATTGCCGCGTTAGTGGCCAAGAGTTATGGATAATAAAAATTTCTAGTGAAACTCTGACAAACAACGCTTCAATCAAAGACACATGTTGACGTTATTTCGTAACAAAGTTGCAAGATGCAAGAAAGAAGAACAAATTATTTCCAAAATAACTAATAATTGTTTCATTCATAAGTAAAGTACATTTATGTGAACTTAAAACTTTAGATTTTTCCCGGTTTCTCTTCACGGCCAAAATCAATTCGTTCTTTCATTCATGAAATCTCTATACCATCGTCGTAATCGATAAACAATTCAATTCGATCTTCGTAGGTTGAAATCACGAAGCCACGTTCGTTCAGAACGTAAAGTTTAACACTAAACGTACCGACATTTTTCACAAGGGGTACATAAGGTACGCAAAGAATTTTCCTCGGTAAAAGAAATAAGCAACAAGAAAAACAGAAAGCGAGAAATTGAATGATCAGGCAATATATAAGAATTTACAGAAACGAAAGATTAGCGAAAGAAATAACAATGAATGTACGATTTTAAAGTTAAAATTTCGAAAAAGGGTCATTTGACCCCGCTTGGTGCGTTTAGTGTTAAAAAACGTTTGCGCGCCGCTGTCGCCGAACAATTCCGTGCAGAATTCTGATCGCACGACGAGCTGGTTGTTCGAAGATGTTCCGATTAACGGAACGATACTAATACGACGTCACGGACAACAGTTGCACGGTAACCGTGCAATTAATATATCCCGTAGCGTCGCCAATAGATCCAAGAAGAGCAGAGAACTAAGGGTAGAAAGAGGGAGAAGAAAAAAAAATAAAACGAAAAGTAGGAAGAGAGGAGGACGAGGAGGAGGAGGATGTATAATAGAGGAGGTGTGCTCGATTCAAAAGAATCATGATTAGAACACGGATTTGGCGCACCGTTTTACGGCGAAATACCAGCAAACGAGCTGGAAGGAGGAGCTGCAGCCAGGCCGAAGAATTTCCTGCGCCGCATTCTAACACGCCAGAATCTCTATCTATAACTGCTTCCTTTTAATGCCGCTCCATCGCTAACGCGGCGGCTAAAAGTGTGCAATCCAGGCCATAGTTCAAATGGAAACGAACCTCGTTCGATTCGGTAACACCTGTATTCTTTTTCCATCCCTCTCTCTCTCTCTCTTTTGTTCTCCCTTTTGTTTCTCGCTCGTTTTTTCTTTTTTTCTTTTTTCCTTTCAATCTGTCCGTTTCCTTTTTTTGGGGGGGGGGGGAGAGGGAGAATTTCTGTAATCGTATCCAGGTGATTCCCTCGATGTAGTCGACGAATGAAATTTTCGAGCCGAGCGAACATCGCCGCGGATTGGAGAGCGATCGAGTTGAATTGAATCCCGGAATGGTGGAAGTTTCGTAACACGTATGTACATAGATTTCTTCGGACGAGATTCGCGGCGCGGAAATAGGTTTGATTTTCGCGATTGTTGTTTGCCGGTTATCCAACACCATCGTGAACACGTTAATTGCGTTGCTTGCGTTTATTAATCGGGGATTAATCAAACTGCAAACACTGCCGGGAGGTAGATCGGAAAGATTGAATTTTCAAACTGTGAAAGCAGTGAACTCGATCGAAAGATCTCGGTGATTTTTTAACGATGCGTCAAATTCCGTTCGTACCCTGTTCAAATCGCTATTGAAACAGGCTTTCATTGTGTTACCTTACCTACGAAACATTACCTGCAAGAAGCAAACGATATTAATTTCTGTCACTTGCAGCGATTAAGTTATTACCGACTTGCAAATGTAAATTTATTACGTCACTTTACACGCACAGTTGTAGTAGCACAACTGAAAAAAGTAAAATCCAATTTAGATCTATCAGTTCGTCAGATTCTACACGCGAAACGAATGACATTTCCACATGTGTTATCTTTTCGTCGACGAGTGAAACGACAATTACTTATTGTTTTTAAATTTTCAATTTTCAATTGAACGAAAGTTTTATTTACTCATTGTTTTCAAATTTTCAATTAAAAGAAAATTCAAATTTTCATCTTGTCACTGTACGATTATTGCAGAAAACTTTTTACGTACGACGTACATAAAGATCGAAGATTGAAGATGCACGAATTTTTACGGTGCGCGAGTATCGATCGCAATCGGGCGCAGTCGAAAAAGAGGCGCAGAAGCGTAAACGACGGAATCGTCACGACAGATCGTTATCACGCGTAGGCCATGAATTAAGGTGGAGAAAAAAAAAAATGCATTAGCATAGCCGGTATCGTGTCAGAGCATTAAAGAGGCTAAATGCCGTCCCGCGCGGAATATCACGGCGATATTGCCCGCTTGGAAAATTTATTTCCTAGTCATTTCACGCCGTTTTGCCAGCTTTATTACCAGCCATCTTGAGCAATCTTCAATTGTGTACGTACACGTGTTTAACGACGGATAAACGCCATAACGTGTGGCGATTTGATAAATTAATAGCCACGAAACGTGCAACGACAACGTCGAATAATCAGCAACATCTATCTTGGAGTAGAATACGAAGAGCAAGAAAAATCGCAAAGGTGCGACAGTTAAGAAAAATGTCAATATTATAGAGAATTAATTGAATTAATCGACGACGCGATAAATCCAAAGTGACGGGATTTAATTAGGAATAGTTAGAAAGATTGACCAAATTTTCTGTAAATCTTCAATGGATTCGCAAAGTGTTCGAAGCTTGAAAGAAGCTTAAAAATTGAAATTCACTATACGATTAGGTTATATAAAATTCCTTTCGCCTTTTATTTACGTATTGATCGACTCGACGAGAGTAAACCACCAAGCAAATAAAAGATGAGAAGAACTTTCATGTGACGTATAATATAAATTGTTATCTTCGTAGTCATTTTTAAATAAATAACAACGTACAACAATATGAGAATTTTTTAGACGAAATCGGATCGCTTCGACGAAATTATTTATTTAGTTTAACCCATTGACTGATATCTCGTAGTTTGCGCTACAAGTTTAGATTGATTACAATTGGTCAGGGAATATTTTTATTGCCGGTTGAGTTAGGAATTATTAGAAAAGATGAATAAAAATTTAATATAGTGTATAAAACATATTTAATATCACTTTTTATTATAAAAATAATAACTTAGACTATTCGGTCATAACATACTAAATATTTTTATATATATTAATTATATATTTATTTTTCAATAAAAATTACTGTAAATTCAAAGGCCATTTCAATATTAAATCTGTAACTTAGTTAAATATTATTATATTTTGGAAAATTTCACGTTTTCTTTAAAATAAAATGTTGGCTCCCAGGGCAAGACGCTCTAAATTTGCCTGGCAGTCAATGAGTTAACAATTTCGCCGCATACTTTACAGGCTTCGCTCGGAATCGATAAATTTGTTTAACCAAGGAACGAGTTGCGCCAAGCAGAGCGCCAAGAAACCAAACTGGCACACGAAATCTCTTCTCCTTATCCAAAAGCGGAGATGCAACAGCGAGAACGGCAAACACGTGTGTGCAATGTAACCAACAATCGCCAGCAAGTCAAATAAGCGATCGAGTTCAGCAAATATTGCACCCGCGTAATATTTGGACAGCGTGACGCACAGGTGCGTCTCGTCAAAGATAACGTAATCAGCATTGACGGAATCTCTGCGTATGCGCCCTGAGTCAAAAGGGGTTCCGCTCTATTAACTATTCCAAGGGAGGGGAAGAGGGGAAAACAAAAATATTTGGAGGGAATGTGAGACACGTCAGAAACTAAATAGTGGTGGAATTTGTCATCAGAGATTCGCAAATTTCGTAAGTGTGTAAGTGTGACGGTGGTTGGATTTCAAAAGTATCATTTTTACGTTGAAATGATGCAATTTGCACGCACAGTCACAGTAAATTTCGCAAGTTCAAAGAAAGACGCTTGGTTATCTACAGCGAATCTGAATGAATCCTCCGCAAATGGAACAACAAATTGACAGTTTCGAAATTCCAGAAGATTTGAACATCAGTTTTAGAAATTCATATGATCTCCCATTTCCTGCACCTGCATTTTCCCGCTGCAGTTCCAAAGAATTTGATAAGAAAAAAAAAAACAACAATTAATTCCTTCGGATTTAACAAACGCGAAACTTTCCACGAATAATCGTCGGTTCGGGGGGTAATTCTACGATTAATACAGGATATATATTATGAGATCGCGGTGGTGGTGATCGTTCAACAGGCGTTAATTCCCGGTTCGTGCCGTCGTACTAACGACGGTACTGCTTCGCACCCTCTCTATCTATCTCTATCTCTCTCTCTCTCTCTCTCTCGCACGCGCGTTTCTTTTTGCCAGAGAGAATTTATTCCTTGAACGTGGCCTGCTACGGCGACAGATGTATACTGGAGATTTACGTGACCCTCGAGGACGTTGACTGCGCGCTCGATAATTAATGGTCACTTTTAAGGCATTCTAAAACGCGTCAAAAAGCCGCCAGAACATTTTGCCATGATTTACGATGTGCAAAATGTAGCCGAGGCCACATCACCTGAGGGTTCGTTCCGCGACGTGCGTGTCTTCGGCTCTCTCATTTGCATGCGTCTACGGTCTACGTATTCGCACACATCTCGGCGGATACGCGAAACTCCACGTATATATATCTCGTTGGAACGTTCGCACCATTTCGTTGAAATTCACATTTGTAGAATGGTGAAGAAGATGGAAACGTAGGTAAAGTAAGATGTAAGATAGATGAGGTGAAATCGAGAGATCGTTAAATCTCCTCCCGCCGAAATGATGGAGATAATGGTTCTCGAGGAGATGATTTAAACGTTATAAATACGCGTAATTAAATCTGTGTGTCGGAACAGGAAATCACAGACAGAGGAGAAAGTTGGATGTCGTACGTTACATTGGCGTACGTGTCTACTCGTGCACGCAGTTAGCGTCGTTAAATAATTAATAAACTCGGAGGGAAAAATATGATCGTTTCAGCGAGCCTTAATAAACTGCGTGAAGCAACATTAGAATCACCCTTCAGAAAAATGTACGATCGTACTTTACCCGTACGGACACAGAAATATAGAGTACATAATTTACACAATTTCATCTTGACGTTTCCCTCCATTTGTAACCGTTTCAAAAGCTCTCGCTTGCGTGAAAATGTATCGCTTCGACAGGCAACGAACTATGGGCTTTGTTTCATGATCCTGTTGGAAAAAAGGAATTTTCGATTCGACGATCTATATAAATCATGATTGAAGGATGCTCTCGACTCGCTGTAGAAGGGTTTGCATTGTTTGCTCGAAAAAGGCAAATAATTCTCTCCATCGTTTCTATTTTAGGGACGACTTTTTCAACCTCCAATTCAAAAGTATTGGGCTCCTTGTAATCCGGATCGCCAGATCGTCTTTTCACCTTTTAGGGGTAGCAGCAATAATTATTGTACCTTTATGTCTCATTAAATCTATGTCTTTTCTCTTGAATCACTCGCCTGCTTGCTCGCTCGTAATTACGCTCTCCTCTAATCATTCTTTCGTTCCCACACCACGCCATCTCCTCTCCTCTCTTTTCTTCTCTTCTCTTCTCTTCTCTTCTCTTCTCTTCTCTTCTCTTCTCTTCTCTTCTCTTCTCTTCACTCCTCGAGTCATTCAGCGTCCTCTCCGCAAACAATCGCCTTTCCATTTGTTTCACGACCTAACAATCCCCTCGCTTTTTTATTCCATCTCGAATTTCAACGATAAATTAGATCGTTTACTCAACGTTCACATTTTCTCGAACGCGCGAACGTATATATAATATTTCTTTATATTATACTACTCGGGCCGGTTTGGTTTTTAATTGACGTCTCTCGCACGAAAAACTTTCAAATCACACTCAAAGTTACGAACCAAAGTAACTCTTTTAGCTCCTTTTTTTCTCTTCCTCCCCCTCCCTCCCCCCTAATGGAATGTTGTTTCCCTCGTCTATTGAAATTTATCGCGCACGCGGGGAGAATTTCGCCGAGTACTCCTCTAAAAGGAAATAAACCTGACCCTTATATTGCTTCGAACATTAGGATCACGAACCGAGGATTTGAAACATATACGGTGCACGGTGTTCTTCGATATTAAACAAGTCTCTCGCTAATTCCCTTTAAACTGATTGACGATCTCGTCGAAATAGGAATATTCAATCTGTTTAGCTTCTGACAAGTCTGAAGTATCATCGAACAATTAACAAAATTATTAAATGACCAGTTCAGAAATTTCTTACGACACGTCTGAATGTTTGTCTGTTTATCACGTATTTTCAAATTCTAGTCTTTCAAAAGTCAAAATGTTCGAGACTAATACTTCGAAAGAAATTCTCTAATTTTTCTCCCTGTTTTTTTAACGTTTCACAAATTTGCAGCAATTAGCTCGAGATTTTCTTCGTTAGAAAAGCGAAAAAAATGTGTTAAAAAATCTCGCTTTGTTGCTCTTTCGATAAATTTATCAAGACAGTTGCTATTACTTCATTGTCGATCAATTTGTTCCTGATTTGTCATCTTCGATCGTTGTAAATCGATGTAAGTGTAGCTCACATTTACACGAATTGCTTGGCGAAAGTCTTACAACGCGTAACAAAATTTGTCGCCTCTCTTCAACGAAACACAGTTCGCAAAATAGTTCAGATCATCAGTTTCCTTGCGCGTCGTGGCCGCCGAATTTTCAAAGCTTCTACATTTCGGAGCGATCACGTTTCGCAGAACGAAATCTTCCGAGGTAGCAATTCTCTACTTTGTCCTGTGATTCTCGTAAAAATATACGCATATATACTCCGGACAAGAACGTCTAATGATAAATTTCACCGGAAATAAGATGTCCGCCGGAAAGGACATTAGCTAAACAATGACGATTCTCACCAGGCGGGTGTAGAGCCATCGTACGAGCCGAGTATTTTGGTACAAACGGTTTAATTATCTGGCTGTCTTACGTCGCGATTTAACGCGATGAAATTATATCGTAAAGGGGATTTAACCGAACGTAATTCGCCGAGGAAACGAGAATTGCACGCGACGCACTAACACATACACGCGCGCGCGCGCGTATAACCACAATTGTGCCAGAAATCTGACAAGACCGATTCGTTATCGATTCCCCTGATCAAAATTTGTTTTCAGGGAACAGGGCGAGTTTCCTCGTAAATATTTACGATCACTCTCCTCGGCAAACAAGGAACAAATTTGCAAAGATTTGATCGAAACGCGCTGCTCTTCGCCGCGGTTCGAAACTACCACTACTTAACCCGAGAATCGCCGAATTTAATGGAACTCTTGTCACCGGCGCGCTCTCTGTTTCACGTTCGATCCTTTTTTTTCTTCTTTTTCTTTTTTTTTTCTTTTCTCGTCGAGGCGAGGCCGTTTTAGCACCGGCATTTTAGACCGTGTAAATACCATCGAGAACTTGCATGCCAGCACACGTAAGCACTATTGGTAATTCAAACATGTCAGCGGTGAGCGACGAAGACCCCTCTCCCCCCGCCGTTCGTCACGAACGACAGAACAAGAGAACATCAAGAATCGGTGGAAAATTCACCCTCGTAAATCACTTTCGCGCTCGTGTTACGTGGAAATTAAACCATAAGGGGGAAGATAAGAAACCGGCGGCAAAAGTACTCACGAAAATAGTTGCCGCGCGATTATATGGATTTTTTAAGCACTTCTGCCGCGAATTACAGGATCGTGAGCTACGACCGATCGTTCCTTGGATCGCTTATTTTCCCGACGGAAGATAGAGGGCAGGCAGGGAAAAAGTGCTCAAGAAGAAAATGGCACGATTAACGAGAAGCTTGTTATCTCTCGCGACGATGAACGAGATCGCGTAAAATATAAAGATCTAACGCCGTTTCGTGTTGGAACGACAGGCAGGGGGAGAGACTTTAGCGCGAGAATATAATATCTCGAGATGAATCTGTCGATATTTAGGACTCTGTGGATATATATATATATATATATATATATATATATATATATTCTGTGAGAAATTTTTGACGTTAAATCGTCAACACAAAGGAGTGTCGTAGACGATCTATCGAATAATTGATCGAGCATCAAACAACAGATTGAAGCTACTAACAATACAAACGTGATAAACAACTGAAATTTCGAAACAGCCAATATATTCGAAACGGCATGAACTTCTACGAAACATTAAACTTATGGGGTTTAGTATTCGAGAAGAAGAAATTAGTGTTAAATATTTTACCGTTCACACGGGGGATGATCAGTGACTAGTTTATACTTTTAAAATATTAAACTTATTTCTTCGCAGATATTAAACATTTTTTTCCTACATGAGTAAACGTCGTTGATGATAAATGAATCGCAGCAGCGACATAAAGAAAATTATTATCACTCAGATAAGCGAAATCAATAGAGAAACTTGAACAACTCGCAACAGCTCCGAGAGAAACTCGATGGAATCGGACGATCGGCCAGCTTTCCCCGAGATTTAGAACCAATTATACATGCAAACGTGTAATATTCAGCCGGGTTTTGCATCGTCGATTCGTCACGAGGCACAATTGGTTATTTAAAGTCGACTCGCCGCACGGGAGAGAAATGAAACGCGCGACGCACGCTCGACGAAAGCGTGCTAGAACGTAGCAAGATATAGAACAGCATTGACCGTTTCGTCAATGTGTGCGCAATTAATGCACGTACGCGGTGTTTTATCCGGTCCATTTTCAATATCCACAATTCTAGTTGGCGGTAGCTAGGAAATGCGCCAGCGTGAAATCGTATAAGTTTTATTTCGCGCAAAACTGGCATATTTCCTCCTTTAAAAATTTCATGCGGAAGCAGGTACGTTGCGAGACACGAACGAACGAACGAACGAACGAACGAACGAACGAACGAAAGGGCCATAGCGGAGCGGCCACACATGCCACACGTATATACGTATATACGTATGTACACATGTACATACATGCGTATATGCACAGACATGTGGCATTCGTATATTCAAATAGAGGTTTCGCGGCTGTCTCTCTCTGTATCTCTTCTTATACCGCCGACGCGGAATTTCGATTTTACTTGGCCAACCGGTGGAAACAAACGAGATCGAAACATTAACGATCCAATAATAACTCGCGAGAGAAAGGAACGTTTCATGTCAAAAGCAATATACGTCGGACGTCATCTCGAGCGACGAAAAATGTATTACAAGACGGAGGTTGTCGACCGTGCCGCGTTTTCGCGAGCCAGCAAGTCAGATTTACGACGCGTAATATCATTATGTCGAATCGTTGGGCTCCGTTCGCGACGTCTGTCGCGCTGGTTTCAGTGTTCGTTCTTTCGTTCTCCGCTCGTTTCTTCCCTTTTCTCCCTTTCGCTTTTCTCTTCTTTCGTTTCCATACGAGCGACGAGTAGCGGAGAAAAACCGTAATATCCGAAGGAAGGAAAATTTGTTCGGCGAAATGAAATTATCCAGCGACGATCTTGCATTATACTCGCGGTTCGTACGTGCTCGGCATAACGCTGCGAAGCTGCCACGTTCCTCGTAATACGTATCGAACGTATCGTATCGTATCGTATCGTAACTTGCATTCTCGAATCGGCGAAACGTCTCCGACCGAATTGCTCGCGCGACTCGATTCTTCCCTTTTCTTTTCTTTTTTATCTTTACGAAGCGTTTACGAGTTCATTCATCGTCGGTTTTGCCTCTCGTCACCGTCGATCGGCTCGAGGCGAACACAGTGCTGCCTTTCGATCGGCAGAAAGAGAAAGAGAGAGAGAGAGAGAGAGAGAGAGCGAAACAAAAAAAGTCGGCCAAAGTTCAAGACACGGTGAGCGGATACTAAGTTTACCTCGATCGAATGTAAGTCGCGGAACGGAATGACATAGAAGGACGTATAATTAAACGTGGCGTGCACCTCGGACGTCGGGGACCCGACAACGTCCGCCAACGAGATATAGAAGAAATGGAATTAATGAGAAAAAGTTTGAAGCGACGTCGTTTTAATTAAGACGATGAGCTTATATTTTAATGCATCTTACGCTCCGACTCTATCTTGAAAGGGTTCTTGTTTCTTTCTTCTCCTCTCTCTCTCTCTCTCTCTCTCCTCTCTGTCTCTCTGTTTTCGAACAGTTATCGACTCGAAGCACCTTCGCAAATTAATTCCATCCATACCCCCCTCTTTCTTCTCCTCCTCCTCCTCCTGCTCGTTCCGCTCGAATGGCAAAGGCAAGTGTGTTTTTGAAAGACATTCGCGACAGATGTTCGCAAATTCATCCCTCAAGATTAATAACGCGAGCATCGTATGGAAATCGTTCGCCCGAGGTTCCTCGATATTCCTCGACGATACGCGCGGAAGTTAAATTTTCATGCGCGGCCATGCGTTAAACATTTTCCGACCGCACGAACGGTGCCGACCGATTGTAATCGTCGATCGTTCCAACCAGGTTTCCTGGGAGGATTGCAAGTTCCAGTTTCGCTGCTGCTGCTGCTGCTGCTGCTGCCAGCAGCGTTATCAAAAAAAAAAAATTCTCGGCTAAGAGATCTCTCGTTTGAGAAAATACGTGTCATTTTCGTCTCTTTTACCAGGTACCAGATGACTGAATGAACGAAGTAACGAAGTAATGGAAAGAAGCGAAGCACGTTGGACAATATTATATACACACTGATATGTCTCACCCTCTCGCGCGCCCTTCCTCTCCCCCCAAGCGGCTCAGAGTTAATTGCAAATAAATTTTAAATCGCAATATACTGCACCGTCTCGCAATTATCGTGCCGTCCACGTAAAATCCCGTATAAAGAAGCACCATGTGAGATGGTTCTCAACGACGATTTCGAGAGCGGTGCACAAAAAAATCGGACATAGAGATAGCGGATGCAATCAGCACTTACATACGTTCGTCAGAGGCTGGTAAAGCGTAAAAGCGTGGCGAAAGAAAGTCAATCGTTGTGGAGGGTCATCGTCGGGACTCACACCCACGTATACGCGCACGATCTCTCTTCTCGATCTCCCTCGATGCTCCTCCTCTTTCTTTGAAGTCGAGGAACTTGTGATCGGTTAGGAGAGGATATAAGAAGCCCGGTTTATTCACAAGACGATGAAATCCTTCGGAATGGTTGCTCTAGACGTTCGATCACGAACAACTACCGATCCGGCACTTGCTGGATCATTCTTTCACGGGACGCGAGCGAGCGAGCGAAACTCCTTTTGAAAACGCGCCACCTCGGGGCGGTGCTTCGCGGCCGATTCCGCCGATTGGTGCTCGTCGTCGTTGTTATTGTTGTTGTTGTTGTTGTTGTTGTTGTTTCACAGACCGCGACAATAATCGCGAAAATCGTATCACGGCTATCTAGATCACAAAAAGATGACGGAAATGGAAAAGTCGATCACCTGTCTGTCTACGGAGCTACTGGCTCTACACTTGTTATTTTAAACATGCGTGCGCGCGTGGGAAACGCGTGAAAACGGGGAGCGAAGGGAAATGTCAAGTTTCGTCCGCGAGCACGAATCGTAGCAGCAAAAGTCTCGGCGAACCGTGTGCGGCCCGCACCCTCGCGCGAGACGTACTCGGAGATCTGTCCTCGAGCCGGTAGGATGCCGGCGCTGCCACCGCTGCCACCACTGCCCGCCGGGGGTCGAGGATGGCTCCGGCTTCGCGACTGCGCCCTTTCGCCTCTCTTCAACCCATTACGCTTCTCACCCGTTCGGTCGCGCACAGTCATAAACACACGTACACGTACACCCTGACAGAGAGAGAGAGAGAGATCCTATCATACAGAGGCTATGCACGATGTAAGACCAACACACACACACACACACACACACACACACACACCAGTGCCAATGGCGCGCTCGTACTCACCCTATAATAACGTTTCCTCCTTTGTATAGGTGAGTTGCTTCTTCCTCGCGCGTCCCACGTTCCTGGCCTTCGTTTCATCCCCCATGGCCTCGCAACCCCAACCCCAACCCTAACCCTCCCCGCCCCGTTAGCCGCAACACGTAGCCGAGCCAGCTACTCCGGCCTGCCTCCGTTCTACACACCCGCGATACATCATCGTATCGCTTTATGTCTCGCGTAACGTTTTATTAACCAGAAATCAAGCACGCCGGTGCTTCTTTCCGGCGCTTCGTCCTGTCAGACACACAACTCCCCACCGATGACGACTGAATCTTTCGCTGAGCAACCACGAATCGGAGATCCTTCTCCTCCTCGGAGAAGGAGGAGGAGGAGGAGGAATCAGTTTCGCCGATAGTCACGGGTAATTGACTCTTCAACGGCGTAACGTGACACGGGGCGATCGCAACAGGAAACGAGCAGCCTACCACGTGCCCCTATTGAGTCGATTCGCCGGATTCGGTGGAAGAAACGTGAATCGATCACCACGAGTAGTAGCTTCTATTTCGTTGTTTATTAATAATAGAAAATGGAAACGTACAATTCGCTTTGGCTGGGATATCCTCGTCGCGTAATTGATATCGCGAACGTGGAAACCGAAATCTGCGGAAGTAAATCGTGCGATTGGATTTAAAGCGTTGTGTCTCTCGAACGAAGAGGATCGGAGAATACGCAGATACGGCCATTGTAGTGGATGCTGAAGAGTTATTGGGATGTTGAAGACGTTCGCGGAATAATTAAGATACAAGGGGAAATCGAGTTTCGTGCTTATGAATACAGAGAACACGACGACACGATGGAATCATATCCGCGTGTATTAACGAACAGTGTGTTATAACACCGGGGGATCGTTTCGTTTCGTTTCGTTTCGTTTCGTTACGGTAGGCGAAAGGGTTTTTAAAATCGTAAAATATCGATAGATTTTTCCATTCCAGCTGATTCAAATCGAGCAAAAAGAGAGTAACTGAAAAACATACGAGAAAGTATGGAATTACACGTTACACTTTCATAACGTGATTAATGCAGCCTCGGTATCTCTTATCACGAATTAAATTCAATTTAATTATTTAACGTACGACCTTAAAATAATATCTGCAAGACTCTTCGTAAAATATGAACTGATTAATATAATTGCGCTATTGAACGTGCTTCGTTACAGAGATCTGAACTTCAAAACTTCCTGTAAAAAAATTCACGTAAATTCAGATCTAAATCTTTTGTAACAGACAGAATAAAGATCGAATGAACAATCGCTAATCGAGAAGACAATATGTTCTCTTATTTACAGTTACAGACTTTACAAGTTTTCTGATTTAAAAAAATGACTTAACTTCTATTTACGTTGTTATTTTTTCGCGTTATCGCTGCTCGTTTCTGTTCGTTTGGAGAAAAAAGCTGCCATCGCTCCAAGTGGCTTAACATCCGTTTCCGCCATATCTAACTCTCGCAGCGATAATTCATGATATTTGGAAATGCAATCCGACACAGGTATTGCAATTATTCCAACGAAATAGGACGATGCTATTTGGATAAACCATTCATAATTTCGAACGGAATTAGAGAAATTACAGGGAAGTACAATCTCGCCAATGTCAATGTTAAATTTCTAAATTCCATTTGTTGTGATTTTTCATCGCTTTGAATAATAACTTGGACGACTTGGTCATTTGTTGGAACAATGGAAGTGGAAATTTGTAAAAACTGTTAAATACCGTCCCGGAGGATTACAAATTAAAATCTCCTGCGAATGTAAAACGTTGCATAAACAAGCAGACCGGGAGAATTGTTTTTTAATCGTTCTTAAAATTTTACGGAACTTTTTCACGAAATTGTGCTCCCTAATAATGGAAGAAGAGTATACGATATACATCTAAGAGGATTTGCCTAAAAACGGTGCAGCTCGATGCACGAGGAACCAACAAAGGACAGAAAAAAGTTGTCCACGGTGTTAAGAGGTGCTTTTAAGCTGCGTATAATTTTATTAATTTACCAACGGATCAATTACACGATTCACTGTAAAATAGACGCAAGCGTCTGGCATCGTCGCTGGCAAACATTGCCGAGAATATTTCAACATATTTGTCCGTTTTAATCCGTTTTTATCTAGTTTTTGTTACACGTAACTTTCAACGGTGTACTTTCAACTGTTTAAACACGACACGAACATTTCCAATAAAAACGTAATTGGAAAAAAGGGGACGAATGTATTCTGGTTTGTCTCTTAAATGAATCTAACGACAACATTATATTATATTAACGTTAAATATCAAGCATTTGACAAATAAAATAACCTGGATGAGACGTAAAAGATATTTTCATTAAAAAAATAAATTGTGCTATACAGTGTCGAAATCTTCGAAAAGTCGACGAATCGTTGATAATCGTTGATTGAACTGTGTCTGTAGGATAATTTAAATTAAAAGTTAGAAATTTAATTTTCCGATCAATTGTAGTCTGGAAGTTTCATGAAAGAAAATCTCAGGCTATATAAAATTTTATCTCTTCCCAAAGTAAACCAAGTGCCGCAAATTGAGCCAAAAAAAAAGAAAAAAAAAAAAAAGAAGAAAAGAAAGAAAGAAAGAAAAAAGAGACACAGAAACCCGCGAACGAAAACTAACACGTATTTGCAGACAAGCGCGAACAGCGTCGAACCGATCTAATCGCGATCGAATTTCGTCGCTGGCAGAATTTCAATAACGTCGTACGAGGTGGTCGTGAAAATGCGAAGCGGAGATTCCGTTTAATACCGTCGGGGCGAGGGACCGATCATCTCGTCACGCCCGCTTCATTTATCTCGATAACAAATTTTCCCACCGGCTCGTGGAATTTCTTTTCTTCCCGTTCTGCGACAACAACGGATGCAAGAGTTTCGAAAGAGAGAGAAACACGCCGACGAAACTCGTCAAAAATCGTCCAACGCTGCAAACTACCGGAGTAACCCGTTTCTATCCGCTCAGTCGATTCGAGCTCTAGTCCTCATTTGCGCAAGTGCTGGTGAAAGCAAAAAATTCGTGAAAATATTTCAAACAAAGAAGTTGGAAGCCCAAAACTAGATCGAGACTAGTAGATACTAATCCCTAACTAAGCGGTAAACGCGCGAAAATGAAACGAGCGGTAAAAATAAGAGAGCTCGGGAAAATAAACGTCGAGGCGTAACGCTCGAGGTTCAACTCTGTTCGACGTATTCCTCTAGACGACGGTTCCTTTACACGATTCTCAGTGACGTGGGCTCGTTGAACCACCGCCACCGTTTCGTTTCCAAAATATGAAGGTGTTGTTTGGTGTGAAACGGGGGAATTTTCTCCGAGTGGGCGGAGGGAATCGGTGGGAAGAAGGAAGCGCGGATAGTTGCCACGTAGCGACGCGAGACACGCTCTTTCAAATTGTTTTCCAGGGTGAAACGGCTCCGTCACGGCAGCGAACGTCGCGCGAATTCCCGACAGAGGTCTGCGGCGAGAAGGCGAGCTGAATCGATCCTTTTACGAGGAGCTTCCGGTTGTCCATGCAGAAATCAAAGTCACTTGACACGGCGGGGGTCCAGAGGAATTTCATTTGCCAGATTCTAGCTGCGCGACGAACCCTCTCGACCGACTAATTCGCGCGACGCTCCAGATACGGGGCTCCAGAACTTTGTAACACGGACGAACCGCGTTTTACCTGCTCCCGCTATCGATTCTTCCTCCCATCCTCCTCCCCCCGTCCGTAACTGGCGTAACTGGCGCGCTTCAACTAGAGGACGATACGAGGACGAATACAATCTACTTAATGAAATGTTTTCGTTATGGCGACGTATGATGAGATCGCGAAGGAATGAGACTACTCTCGCGACAGTTCTTTCCACCTCCATTTCGCTCTCGCAACTCGCTTCGCGGAGGCTTTGTTTAGCACTTATCTTCTGCTTTATAAACGAATTTATAGAGCATCTAACTGTATCTGTATCTAAATGTATCTGAGTCGTCTGAAACGAAAGATCGAATTATCACGATTAATTGTGCGCGGATATTATTATTTCTGAAAGTTGCTTTGCTGTCGTCTGATTCTGGAATGATACTGAAGAGAATGATCGCAATGAACGACTCTGGCTCTTGTCGCATTCATTCGAATGACACGTGAATTCCTATTGCATGATCGAGCAAATCATTAGCAAAGAAAAAGTACTCTGACAAAGTGAGCATTCCAATTGTGTAAATTATTATTTTCTTCGTTTCTTTCATTATCAACAGTTTTAATTCTCTCACATTTTTTTCGTCGCTAATTTTCGACGAAAACTTTTCACCACCTTTCTGTACATATATTTACTCAAACTTCTTCTCTCAAACTTTTTACCATAAATTAACGTTATATCGATCTTTTCTTGCGTTGAGTATTCCATTGTGAATTACTGTGACAAACATAAACTTCGATATACTGATCGGGATTTCAAGTTGCTGTAAATAGTAAATATGAACATGTACACTTATCATTAGGCTCTCGAGTCAATGTTCAAAAGAAATCGATGACTTTGGAAACTCTGAAAGAAAACAATCTCAGAAAAAAAAAGTATTCTTACTAGAGAAAATTATCGACCGATTCGCGTTAAGCGAAAAAAAATATATTTTGCATCGCGTACAATTCGAGAAAGACATTTAAGTGGCCTCGTTCTGTGCACGAACCATCCAGTATATCTGTTTGTAAGACGATTATATAGGTTGAGGATACTTTGCTGTAACTTCTATACATAATATATAGAATATATCGGTCAATGGGGGACGAACGAACGAACGAACGAACGAACGGACGAACGAAAGCGGATGAATCATAAAATCTGAGCATTCTCTTAGGTCGAAGCAGGATTCAACATTTAACCCTTAACGGTCCGGAAGTATTTCAAGTTTACTTCCCCACCAGGTCCAAGCTATTTTTCATACGAAGAGAAAAAGTATTGAATTGTATCCGAGGTGGAATGTCATCAATTTCTGTAATATTTTTCCTCTCGATATTCTCATCAGCAGTGTCATGTTCATCTTCTTCATCCTCGCTGTAACTTATGTTTGGAATTTTTCTTCATTTTCTAGGAACTACTTCGCTGTCGCTACTATTGTCACTGTCGTTATAGTCTGAAAACGTAGTACTTCCCAGATTTTCATTTTCATCGATAGAAATACCGAATTCAAACTCGTCGTCGCTAGTGCTAATATCATTGAAATTATCGTTATCATCGTGTATTATTCTTTCAGAGTTTCCGGCCATATTTTACGGTTTTTATTAACAAAATAAAATATAATAAACTATATAATAAACTGTGTAAAAGAACTCCGATAACGCGCGCGTTCTTTTCAATCAATCAAACGCAAGACTGACTTTGCATTACAGAAAAACGGTAAATGATAACAGAACGTAGATAACAAGCGAAAATAAATTCACAGAAACGACATGGCACAATACTTAACGCGTTAATAGTAAATATGACAACTAACTCTAACAGTGATGAAAATAATAAATTGGTTTTTGCCGCCATATACGCGGCATTGGACCCAGTAAGTAAAAGTGCTATGCCGGTTTATATGGCGGAATTGGTCCGTTAAGGGTTAAGGGTTAAGGGTTAAGGGTTAAGGGTTAAGCTACTGAAGATCGGTCGTCGCTCCCCGATCGTGGCAGGTCTGCTCGTGTGATTTACACATCGGCTGGCGCGTTTGGCCGATATGTGTATGCATGTTCCCCTTACGAAGGGGAAGGAAGAATCGGTCTCGCAGTAGTGTGGGTAAATTAACGATGATACGTATGCCTTGACGCCGGTAATTCCCCGGACAATTGCCATAACAGCTTCTGAACGTGCGTGCATGTGCTCGATCGCGGTGCAGTTGATCACGAAAATATTCTGTCATTCATAATCTACGTCACTGCGCCATTAGTTTTGAAAATGCACACCGAAAATGCGCAACAAGACGAAAGAAAGAAAGCTCGAAGATAAAGATGCTACTAAATATTACATTCTTTGCTGTTGTTAATTATAGTAATCTGTCACGAAGTTATACATTATACACTAACTCATCGCAACACCGTTGAAAAGTATAATTTTCCTTGTTCCTTGGCACTGCGTTAACGTCACGTGATTTTCAATGGTAAATTTTTTAACAGAACTTGCTAGAGAAATTACACCGAGTAATTGAGCCAATTGTAATATCGAATATCTTCCTTTGTCCTTTCATTGTATCAAAATATCTAACAACAAATGAATCTGTGAGTTGTCTCAAGTCAATTTTGAGCTTTCCTCCGTCATCGTCACAGTTTCATCGGAAAAGTCGAAAATGTAACATCGGTCGAACAAAGAGAGCCAAGTATTTTTGAATACTTTCGCGAGCAACTTGTATTAAATGTTCGCCGAAGGAGGCAATAATTCGCTAGAACGACCGGTGTGCACGGAGCTAACAAAGTTAATCGTTTCCATCGTACCGTACGAAGACGCGGCCGTTACGCCACGTCTTTCGCTGCCCGTGACGCCAGTCGCGAAGAAAGGAACAAAAATAAAACGACATCTCGTAATTACCTTGCACCTTGTTCTACAAAGATTTGATTGAGTAGCTCGAGCCAATTTCAGGATAAAGCTCGAGTTTCTCGAACGTGCGCATCGCACATATTGATGAAAGAAACAGATCGAAATCTAACGTTTGTAACATTAATAACTTTCCCCTCCTCCTCCTCCTCCTCCACCCCTTTTTTTCTCAATATACTGAATTCGTTACAATTTAAAGAAATTTGAATCTAATGCGTAATAAACTGAATTTTTGTCACAGTAGCGAGTCTAAACGAGACTGGACTGCCGAAGCGAAAGGGTTAACGACAGTTAATAGTAATCTAAACAAGTATACAAAAACACAGTTATTTAGAAAATCTCTCATTTAACGGGCGAATCTCTTTAACGAATTTTATATTTGCGACGCGTAAATAAATTTATGACAACACAGACAGAGCGGAGAAAAGGAGCTTGCTGTAAAAAGAGACAAACAGTAGAAACGGAGTGTTTCGCTCAGACGGCGGGCACGCTTTTAAGACAGACAACAATTAGAGATAGGAAATTATTTCAAAGAGCAAGATTAAATAGTATTGCGGACGTATCCTCTCTATATAATTTTCCTATTATATTGTTCCTATAGAGTCAATTCCTCGTTTAATTAGAATCACACGTGTAGAATTACTCGAAGCAATACGAAACATGATATTTGAATTAATTTCAATTTTAATTTCACATCTGAAATGATGTTCTAATCTTTAAATTTTTAAAATTAAAGCCCCGTATATTTACGCGAAACATGTTTCGTTTAATTGTGAAGTTTAAACAGCGATGAACAACGATGAACAAACAAATTTAACGTTTGAACGTTGTTATTGTATTGTTTCATAAATGTTTGATTCTACGATCGATCAAGACGGTACTTGAAAAAAAAATAAATAAATCCGTTGCAATTATCATTCAGATTATGTTGCGTAATATTGTTCCAGCATCGGTCGATCGTTATAGCTCTTGATTTCTCATTTTTATGAACGTTGATATCTTTTTATATCAGACGATATCTGTCTACCGGTTTTTACAAGAATTTCTGCGCATCGAGAAGACGAATTGTAGCAAAGAAAGGAACGTATTATACATTTCGGCCAAGAACGCATCGTAAGATATTCCTAAGTAGTATGCTACTATGGCCAACCTCTTATCTCTTACGCCAAGGATACGTACATGAAAATACAATTTCTCTCTTAACACATATCCGTCCGGCATTATGCACTATTTGCACCGCCATTGACCAAATGCCGGCATTTTTCCACACTATTTGTAGAAACGATACGTATAAAATATATTAAAAACGACCTAACTTTTAAAAAGTGATATATTTTTTAGTGAAATTTTGGGAAATGAAATAAAATGAATTTGTATTTATATATACACCTTTATTTTTGATTCTTTTCTTTCTGAAGTTAAATAAAAATTAAATCCACGAAAAAGTTGAAATGAATTACTGAAAACACACTCGTTATTTTATTAGGCAAAGTAAATTATTTTCGAAACTTTAATTTTATCAATAATTAATTAAGTTCTTCAACGAACTGTTACTGGTACTGTTCGAAACATGTGTCCAGTATGAAGAGGAATGTTGCAAAAGTCACACACGTAGCTAGTTCTACTTTTTCTGTTGTGAACTTTACAAACTTTGCAATATTTTTTTTTTCTTTGCGTTTGCACCCTTATACGACGCAACTGAAATTGAAATCAGTCTTTTCGTAGAATTATCTCTGTTTGGTAAAAATTACGTTTCAATTTATTCGGATTTAATA
Source organism: Tetragonula carbonaria (assembly GCA_032399595.1). Lineage (NCBI taxonomy): Eukaryota > Metazoa > Arthropoda > Insecta > Hymenoptera > Apidae > Tetragonula > Tetragonula carbonaria. Next base: position 846,594 of record JAUCRC010000020.1, read on the forward strand.
AAACAACAATCAATTATTTACTGCAGTATACAAATGACGATCAAAAATGACGAATTTTCGTCATGCGGACGGATATGTCCTTAGTCATCCTTTTGCACAAACATGTCTTCTTATCTAATGTCCAAGCTTGCTGCAGTCCACGAGAAAATGATAACATACTCGATATTATCGTCGTTACCTCTCAAGATGTAAACGAAAATGGAATGGAATGTGCAAAATATATATTGCACGTTTCATTCCGCGCGCACACATGGAAAATTGAAGGAAATTTCGCGAAGCGGGATTTACGAGAAAAATGAGTGTAACGAATGCGAAGGGAAATGAATGTAAATAAAAATAATAAAATCGAGGCGAAATTCGAAGCGACGAAATGGTTGCCAATAATGATCTGCTTGCAAATAGTAAAAGTACACCCTTTAATTATTTCTCTCTTGCATTAAATCTTTCTCTGTCAGATTTCCCGGCACGATCGATCGATCAAAATTAATGTTGTAAAATCCTTATTTATTCGGGTGGTCTCTGATCGTTTTCTAATGCAACTCTCTGCCGGGGGTCTCGTTATTTATGCGATTATTACGCCAGGCGAATAGCAGCAGTGGTTAGGAGAGGGCTGTGTGTAGCCGTGCATGTTCAAACCATCGGACCCGAGAGTCGGGTGGTTCTGAAAATTCTGAGGACGTGCTAGGAACCTCTCGAAGCAATTGGCCACCTCCCTGCTACTGCTTGACACACTGCTCACGTATAATCTTTTCAGATTAGCTGATTCCTCGCCAATCCGCTGTACGCACGAAACGTGCAATACGCGTGCAAATACTCGAATATCATCGGTGCATCCGCACGTAATTGCACGCCGCGTTTCATATCGTTTCTTCGTGCTGTTCTTCGCCATAATTGCACTGCCAGACGCAAGAACAACGGCCTCAATGACAAAAGTCGATCGCGTTTAAAAACACACACAATTAATACATCTAATAGAATTATGCCTATATTTTTATTATGTTGCTAATTTAATACTTCTAATAATTTGTAATATCGAAAAATTTAACGTTTCTTCTTGATAGTTTTGTTAACACGATTTAGGTTACACGTCTTTTTTTTTTTCTTTTTAGTATAGGATACAAAATACAAAGTAAGCTATTCGAGTAAAAGCGTTTCTTGCGCCTGACTGCAATTGCAAGCGCAATATGATAGAGAACAAACCATTGGCCAGAATTAATACCTAGTCGCAGCAGTCGCAGTTCGTACGAACGAACGAACATAGGTAGAACCAATGGCGTGTTCAATCAGCGAGCTTCCCTCGCGGCGTTTAAGAGCGAGCAGCTAGCACTAAGCCGCAGCTACTTGATATAACTAGTGATCATCGAATGCTAATAATCTTGCTATAGACGCAACGTAGATAGGAATAATCGGAGGAGCAACTAAGATGATTACCGCGTATCGTTGTATTATGAGATAACTACTAATGAATCGCCATTACGGGGCGAATACGCAACGATCGTATCGTATGCTTAATGCCAAGTCCCCGCATTCAGCTGACTCTCGTTGAAGCGAATAAGTTTATGGAACGATGCTCGCGTCTTGAAAATTGACGAACAATTTGTTTTCAACGACAGACTGATTTCGTTTCAAAAGAAAGATAGAAATGATTGTGATATTGATTAAACAGATACGATAATTCGACGTGTGATTTTTGGAGACATTTACGAAATCTCGTCTTGAAAAGCTAGAGAATTTCAAATGAATTTCAGACGAAGAGAAAGATAGAAGTGACCGATAATCTGATCAGGTTCGTACGATAATTCCATGTACAATCGCCATTATCGCTTTCGTTTGGAGGAATCATGATAGAAATCCTTCAGTTGGGGGATAAATTTTTATCCACCTTGTAAAATTCGTTATAAAATTCACGCGAGGTTTCATGCAAGTTTTATCCGTCTATCATTCTTCGCTTATCGTTTTCTTTCTTTTCTTTTTCTTTTTTACTCGAAACTCGTTGCTGACTAAAAACTAGCGTTCCCTTCTGTTTCGTTACATTTTTTCATTGAATTTCGATAATTAATCGGAAGATACGTTGAGACGCGTTTGCTAATAATTTAACGATACGGACGTCAATTAGACGTGGAAACGGCGCAACACGCGTCAGGTTAATTTTCAAAAAAGCTCATCTACTTTCTCGAAGAAACGAAGATTAATCCCGGACACTTTATTATTGTCCTTTGTAAGTTCTTTTTATCTCAAACTAATGAAATGGCACCATTAGTTTGCGCTACCTTTAAAAACTGCCGTTGACAATGTAATATATTGTCCCTCGCTTCCCTCTCGTAGCATATATCTCCGGGGCAATTAATATCTGCGGATGGTCAATTGCGAATTAAAATAGAATATTTTAATATCAACACAGCGAGGAAGCGCCGAAAGCGCTTTTATCCATTATTTAAAATGTCTAAACGTTAATCTGATTGATTAAATAAATTATTTCACTGCTACTGTCACTGCTGCTATTAAGTTAGTTATAGTATCAGTTAATTACAGTTGTTATTAAATTCCAATAACGCGTTTGAATTATTAAAATTCCTATTAAAAGTGTGAAAAAGAGGACACGCCATTTTTTATAGAAACCTCGGCGTTTGTGCCGAAGCTGCTTCCATTCGGAAAATTGGGTCGATAGGAAGGGGTTGTGTATATATATATATGTATATTGATCGTAAATTGACATTTCATTGGACACACTTTTTGCGAGATATATATATATATCACTAGAACAAAGGTGGCAAAGATTTATGAACGGCAAATATCTAGAGAAAGAGAGAGACCGGGGGGTGAAGAACTTGGCTGCAAGAACTTCGAAGCAGGCGTATTTTGTTAGATCTTTTCCAACGTATTTTAGATTTTCTTTATGCTGAAAGTATAAACGTTTCGTACGTGAATTGAAAAGTGATTTAAAAACACGTAGTTTGATATATTTATTTGTATTGTATCCTGATAAGTTGCGACGCTATTATGCATTTATGATAAGCTTCGTAGCTTGCCGCTTAGTTTTGCCAGATTAACGTATATTCAAAAACAACTGATCAAGAAATAAAAGAATATATCAAGCACCAAATTGTTACGAGCTTAAGCTTTGAAACTTGAACTAATAACATATTCCAAACTGTCTTCTCATTTCTCGCTGATTAAAATTCTCCGATTAAATGAAATTTCTTACAACTTAAAACTCAAATTCCTGCTGTCAATATCATACGCTGTCAATTGCAACTAATCATGCAAATTCATATTCTTACGAACACAACGAAAAGAAATGAAACCTATCTGCGCAAAATATCGTAACGAATGTTATACTCTTTCGTCACCTTCGTTCGCATAGATTTTACGCATTTTTGTACATTCAAATGTTCTCATCACTTGACGCAACGAGTCGCAAAAATATTCGCACCGTTGTTCATCAACATTCGCGAATTCATGCTAATTTCAAAATTTCCTATCGACAAGCATAACAATTATTTAACACTTCGAAGTACATCCTGTCGTTGACAGGAATCTGAAAACACAGTATCGATCAAGTTGAAAGTCAGCAAACCGAACAAGTAGAAATCGATTTCTGCGAATCGGTCGTCATTTCGAAGATCACCACCAGTTGCGCGTAATTGCGTGGGCGATTCTTCTCGCTATTTTCTTCATCCGCGAGGCTGCTGTATCAGCCTAGAGTTAGGCGGGCATGAGAAGCTGTTGGCAATCGGCGAACTTCGAAACTCGCTGCGGCAATACTCTTGCATGGCATAGCCGGTTCAAAGACTTTTCGGCCGCGGCCGTGGATCAAAGTACCGCGCCGAGTGAACTTTCAAAGGCTTATGAAATTCCAGCAGTCGCTTTTGTGCGCGAATCGTTGCGCGGTCGCACGACGGTGACGAGCGAAACCGTAAGTTTTTTTTCTTTCTAATTAACGGAACGGAAAACGTGGTCGCCGCCGGTCCTTTTCAGTCGTGCGCCGTTTCCGCGGCGTCGAAGCCGCGCGCGTGTGTGTGTGTATGTGTGTGTGTTGCTCGCAACTCGAGAGCCCAAGAAGACCAAGAAGAAGAGGAAACGGAGAATTCCACCGAGTGCTTTCCGCGTTTTCTACCGTCAACGGAGAAAAGAAACGCGATCGATAAATTGTTCATCGATTACTGTCTCGATATCGGCGAAAAGCGGTGACACGACTATTTAATTTGCCGGAGGATGCGACACGTACACTCTGATGGCATGACTTCCCAAAATTCCCCGAAAACTGAAGAAACTTATACGTATAAGAATGTGACGGAAAAAATAAAAAAGAAAAAAATTCAAATACTTAATCTTCAAATTTGTGGGTCTTTCGGTCGTAGGGAAACGCTTCAACGATTCCCTACGCGTAAATCTTGATTTTTCTACTGAATCATCGAAGGATCATTGACGCGAGTTCAAATCATTTCGTTCTCCAGTTCGTCGATATTGTCGCGCATTTATCCTTTGGAATTCAACGAGACACCCACCGTGATAATAACTTGGAAATTGTCCGCGATATTTCATTGCATGATCTGTGAATTCACTGTGTAAGCAAATAGTGATTTAAGTGATGCCTTAGTGACAAAGATAAGAACTTTACTTGGCGCGACAGAAGAAGAAAGTTCGAAAAGCAAACAGCACGAGAGATGATTCGTAATTCTGTAAAACGGAGTTAGATTTGACGAGGCCGTATATCTCAGAAGAGAAGGTGTCTAGCGAACCTACAGCTATGTACAACTTTTTATTTGTTAATAAATAATCGCTCTCTATTGATCACGTATATACGTATGTTTAAGTAATATCATCTGTTCCTAGTCACAACGTACTAACTACTAACGTACTAATGTACTAACTACTAACGTACTAATGTACTAACTACTAACTACTAACGTACTAACGTACTAACGTACTAACTAATCACGCGATTCGACGACCCGATTTGAAAACTGCTCCGCGTTTGCTTCGCATGACTTACTTAACATATGTCGCGAGTCGCCAGTTTGACGTCGCCAGAAGGCGAGAAGGCTTAAAATTCCAGCAGAGGCCCGTCACACTGGATACGGAATAACAAGCGTATCTCGTAACAGCCAATTCCCCTGGCAGCGTAGCTTGTGAAAGCAGGCGGAAACTAACGCGTCGCCTGGCAAGACAGTTCGTAACTCTGCGGAACTCGTTGAAACTCGTAATATCTTTGCTACTTCTCTCCACTGACAACGAAGAGAGAACAGATTCACAGATGTATAGAAAAGGTAGCTGGCATCCTCCTCGGTGGAAAAGAAAATCCAGCAGCTCTTCGTCTCGCACATCTTGGCGATCGATGTTGTCGGGCCGGTCCTCCTCGACTTCGAAACGTAGCCGCCGCGCCGATGGCCGCTGTTAGTCAACGAAAGCCTTTGATCTTTTACCTCTGTCCGTTCGTATCGGTCGAGCCTGCAGCCTTCCCTTCTATCGAACAGCGAATATAGTATACCAAGTATGTTGGTACGCTAGCATGCTTGCCCCATGCTTTTATCTCATCTCGTTTTTTTGATTTCATTAACTCCTCTCTCTCTCTCTCTCTCTCCCTCTCTCTCTCTCTCCCTCTCTCTCTCGGGAACTCCTCTGTTATCGTGACGATCGCCGAGACGCAGATTTGATCGTCCCGTTGCTGAGCTTTGTCGACAACCACGCTACAAAGTAACCACGGTGCAAATCTCATTACGTTACGATCGAGAGAGAGAGAGAGGGGGATTACAAAGGGGTTTTCGTGGCGCCGTAACGAAAACACGATTTGGTTCGTCGAGACAGATAGAGATAGAGAAAAGAGGGTTGTATAATCGAAACTCGGCCGGTTGAAAATTTATCATCACTTTTTGGCTGGTGGCCGTGGCTCGTAAAATACATCTGCCCTTAACGGCGATATCGATGAAAGCGATCGACCGGCCGCGTGTTTTCGAAAACGGCGGCCGATCACCTCGTATAAACCAGTCTCCACTTTCCTACCCCCTACCCCCTACCCCCTCGTTCCCCTGGAATGTGTAATAAAGTGGATCAATTAAGGCGGGCAACGATGGAAATTTAGATGTTAATTAACCCACGGTCTAGAATATGGATGGTGTTTGAATGTAGCGATGGATTAATTTCGCCGAAACCGTTTACCCCCTTCCCGCTTAAACGGGAAAGCAAAGAATTGTTGGCGAAGCTGTGCCCGCTAATTAGATGAAAAAATATCGCTCGCAACTGCTGCTTTTCGCTCGTGGGAAATGCGTTTCGCGTCTCGTTGGTGGAATTGACACAGCGTGGAATTGAATGATGAGGGGCAGACATTGCTTCGTCTTTTGTTTCACGTCGTTGGCAACGACTTTGAGTGACCAGTTTTTTTTTAATTTGCCTTCGTTTCGAGATTCGCATGTAATCTGAATAATGACAAAATCCAATGGTTCCGACATTTGCTGGGTAACACGCGCTGCAAATTTATACTCACCGGCAAGTGTCTAACATTTTTCGCAACAAATGATGGAACTTTTGACGATAATTAGACAAGTTTGTTAAGTGTAAATTCAACTACTACTAATAACAGACGATTCTGAATATGTTTGTTCAAGCGAAAATAATGTGAACATGGTCTCGACGACGTGGTGAACAACCGGTTAACTACTGCACGGTAAATTCGAACTGATCGACTCGTACGAGATGTGACAACGACGAGCATGAAATATTTATGTTAACTTTAATTTTCCAATTTGCAAATTTCTTTCCATATCCAATATCTAACTTGATAATTTGTAATTTCTTTTTTTCGAAATACTACGACGTATTGGATAGGGCTTAACCGAATTTTTATAGCGTTATAAGAAACATTAACGCGACGTTTCGAACATTTAACGAAGTACGTACGTTCTAATAAAAAAATTTTTTCCAGACAATAGAGCATAGCGAAATTAAATTCGATAATAAAAAAAATATTAACGCGTATAGTATCCATTTTCTTTTTTTTTTTTTTCAAAAGTACGTTCGATGAATGTAATATAATCTTTTGTTCCTCGCATCCATTCGCGAAGCACAACGGAATACAAGTTAAGGTAATTTTATACCTTTTGTTACGCATCCTCATGCTCGTTACTCATTCAATACGGAACGTAATACAACTGCCAATGACGTAAAAGTATTTGACTTTATTATTGAATTTCTCCCGTTACATAAAATGTAATATTCATTCCAAGCTTTTAATCTCTAGCAATATCGCCTAGCAAATTCACCTGCCTTATCCCTATGAGATATTTATGATTTGAAATAGAAAGTATTATAAATAAGCAATTATGAATAAGCCTGTGCTTTAATTATCTTTACTTCTCCAAATGATATGTATAGATATATATGTATATATACAGTTGCTTTTTATAAATATACCTTATATACTTTGTATAAAACGTTTCGACATTTCGTTGACGTTTTACCATTTTGGCATTCGTCAGACAAAATGAAAAATATGTGGAGAAGTTACAGAATATATTTAATATATTTAAAATATATTTAACGCAAACAGGGCCACGGATATACGTGTGTAAATATATAATCAATATAAATCCATTTTACCAATAAACCTCAGTGTAAAGTGGAATCGTTTTTAACATTTATTAATACACACTGATGGACAAGAGGAACGTTGTAATATGGATACTATGAAAGTGTCAATAATATGCTCAACATTAACAATAGTAATCCGAATATATTTATTCGTTGTATTCTTGTCAAAAATGTAATGTTCCGAAACTATGATGTACTTAACCTCTTCACGCTTATATTCGTGAGATATACGAACGCGCAAGTAGAAACGTCCAGTCTGTAACAAGACAACGTTTATATTCGTCGGTAAAGTCGATATATATTCGTCGCTTAATGATCTAATTGCTAATATTTGTCAATCGAAACTGCAATATTTTATATTCGGACAACATTTTATATTCTGCTAACATTGCTTCTTGTACATTATTCATGAATTTGGCAAAATCTGAGCCTTGAGAAATTCTTTCTTCTGTTCATTTACTTCTGCATTGTAATTTCTGTATATACGTTCGAAATTCTGGCAATATATTCTTAATAGTCGTCTCTCTCGTTACTCTCTCTCCTCTGACAATGTTCACCCACGTTCCTCTATAATAAGCGATACTGTTTGCAAATATCTATTTGCAGTTTCTCGCTCAACGCCCTCGATTCAAAACACGTGAAGCAAAGAAACTGAAGGCCTAGGGCCTCGTGTCGAGTAATTAAATCCGATCTCGCCAGTCAGTCCGAGTGCAGAAAGCAGCTGGAAAACGACTCTCTTGCTGGAAAGCGCATCGCTTCGAATCGGTAAAACGGCTAAACGATCTCCGTGGGTGGATGCAGCGGGTTCGACCGCCATAAAAATTAAACCAGGCCTTCCATCGAAGTGTTCGAATTATTCATAACCTACCGAACAAAGCTATTTCTACAAATGAAATATTCACGGGATATTGAGCTGGATTCCCAGGGCAAATCCAACTACCGACGGTGCTGAAACATCGGCAACGGTTGTCGCCGAGGCGAGAGACACGTAGCAGTGACACCTTCAGGCAGTGTCGCAGTCGCAGTTGGCCGGAAGTAAATTTCCAAAATTTCGCCGGTGAAAGAACGGCAATCGCACACCTGAGCCGCGACTAATAAACCATTGACTAATGGGAGTGAATGGCCGCGGTCTACCGAACGCAGCGGAAAACGTTTCAACGTATTCGTCATCGATTGTCCGTACGCCGAACGAACGAACGAACGAACGAACGAACGAACGAAACGAGGAAGAGACGATCGGCGAGAAATACAGAGAATGGAAAATTAACGAAGCTGGAAGAGTGGGACGGGTCGCCTGGACAATCACGCGAGGATGGAGCGCACGAGCGGAGCGTCAGAGCGAGGAACGAGGATCGAAACGAAAGGCTATCTCGGCTAGGATGCCGCATTTCCATGACATCGGCGTCGATGAGCCGAGAACGATCGCGGCTATTCCATTTTCCATTCGAGTGGATTCGCTCGCTTAATCGATAGTTACAGCGAGGGACACGCCCGGCGCTAGCTGCGATAACTCGGTCAACGCGCGAGAGACTCTCGGTAGCCAGGTCAGCGAGCCGACCAACCACCTACGCTACCAGATGCAAAATCATTTCGCGACGTTATCGACGGTCGGCCAGACGTCGCGATAGCGGTTATCAATATCATTCCGCGGATTTAATCGGGCCCGAGCTTTGCAACCGCTCCGCGTCCTCTCTTTGTCCTCTCTTGTTATCTCGCGAGTTCTCACTCGCCTGGACCGAGCGTGTTCGCGTGTCGATGACGATACGGCGGATTTTTAAGACACGTCGACAGGTCGTCTCTGATCGAATCTAATCGAATCTAACGTCGAACGTAAACGATCCGAAGGGCTGATCGTAGGTATACCAGCCGTAGGTATTTGATCCCCGCGCAGCGATCGTTCGCCGCTTTATCGTTCGTTCCGTCTCGTTACACTTTCAAACAACAAATCGTACCTCGTCGGCATTCGTCAGCAGCGAATGGCAACGCGTAAATATAATTGATGAAGCCCGAGCGATTGCCACATGTTACAGATGATCTGAGTTATTAGATCGCAAAGGGACACTCGGTTGGTTGCGCGCCACCACGATCAACAACCAGAAACAGATGGAATTTCAACCGGGACAACTGGACGTTGCCACGATCTCGTCGAGATTTCGTCGCAGCGATCGCAGCGTTCGGAATATCTCCGTGACTTCAGAAATTGGCTAAACTTTGCCAATTATACAAGGCGGTAAATAACTGCGTGATTGGACACAGGGCAAAAGTAAGTCGAGTACAATAGCTGTTGTTCTAGAGAGGAGGGGGAAATTTTGTCTTTTTCTGAAAGAAAGACAAAATGGCGTACAAATTACAAAAGTATTTTCATCGTTTGGAAATACAGACGTTTCGCAGGGGAAAACATCGAATTAAAATGAATTGGGTAGAATATTTATGATTTATGATAAAAGTTTCGAAATCGTTCGAGATGATAAAAAGGAAACGTAAGGTCGAAGATAAGTATAAGTATAAATATAAGAGAGAGTAAATTTTTCGGAGTAAAGTAATCCGTGACAAAAACTGTGAAATTGATGAATAACGATATATAATAGCAAACGACATAGTTAAAAATGACCCATCAACGTGCGTGTAAAATGAACCAGAAGATTTGATAGCTCTGCGTGCAGTAGTGGTAATTGAAATTTATCGAGCTAATTTCCGCTAAATTGCCGTTTCACTAACTCCGGAACGCACAAAAATCAATGTGACTACAATTAAGCTCGACCGATTAAACCAATGTTTTCACCGTGAACTTTTAATTTCGTTGACGCGAAGAGTAATAATCATCGACAGTAGGAATTATTTATTTAATTTAGGAAGGCAGGAGGAAATAAATTTTAATTACGTAGATTACGCAATATTACGCAATATATCTTGTAGTATATTTTAAGTAGAAAAAAAATTGAGTAATCGTTAATGATATATTCTACTCGATACTGCAGAATACTTAGAAGAGATGAAAAATTTTACTGAATTTTAACACAAATTTGCAATTCTTCGTAATATGTAAGTATATACTTCGTATTACAATTTCATAATATGTAAATATACACGGGGTTCAGTTTTATAAAACCTATGCGTGAAAAACAAGGTTTTTCCTAAACTAATAGTTTTTTTGACCTAAATAAGTCAATAATTCTTTATATAGGAAACAAAAAGACGCGAATGTCTATTAGTATATTTTATTGGTGTATTAAATTAGAGTTCAATTTAAAAAAATTAAATCTCCTCGAAAAAAAATACCTCTATAAATGAATCTCATCGAATTACTTCCGTCTGGGAACATAACAAAATTTTCTTTAAAAATATTAATAAATGTCGATTTCATCGAAAGTACTTAGAATTTTAACATTTCCCTCTTAAAACGTAAAAAAAGAATTTGTTGAGACTGCTACTCACGTTACTATACTATATTCGCGTAAATTTTTCTTGGTAAGATATCAAAAATATACAATGCAGAGTAAAGCACTGGACGTTGGAACGATATACAAACCTATGGTTACAGTTAGCAATCGGTGGTGGTAATAAAAAAAAAAAAAAAAGAAAAGCGAAATAGCTTTCAGATAGCAACAAAATAGCAAGATGAGTAGACTGGTAACGAGAATTGAAAACGATCGAGCTTGGTGTGCTCGATTGTATAACCAGTTGATTAAACTTACTGAAGTTATTGTACATTTAATATCTGTCCACATATATTCGCATGTTTTCTCACAGCTAATATTTAAAAAATTTCATACGCATACTATACATTCGACGCAACGAATAACCAAATCGTGCACGTGGCATTTTAAAATTCGATAACTCTCAAAATAACAAAACAACGACCGTGAATTTTGATCATTCGTAACTATTAAGAGGTGTGTTCGATTAAATATTACTGAACGATATCAACAGATTTTTCACGCGGAATTGCAAATTAATATTAATAAATGTTGAAATTTTTCATCGGTTATACGATTACATACGACTTACAAAATGTTAACCAAAACTCTTACAAATTATAAGCGAAATTCTTCTCACGTGAGCTCGTAATGGAATTCTATATTTTTATAGTAAGGATTGAAACCAGTGGTCCCGTTTTTTTGACCATGCCCCATCTACGCGACACGTAATCTTATTATTCAAAATAGTGAGTTTGAAGGAAGCCATCAACCTCAAAGGTCTAAACAAACTTTCAAAGAACATCCACGAAAGAAAAAAGTTAGAAAGTTAAATTTTCATTTAAAGAGATGCAAAAAAAAAATTCTTTCTCATTCTCGAATTGCCCACCTAGAAAATCAAATTGGCCCCCTCCCCCTTGTGAGGCATGGGCCTCACAAGTTAAAACGATCGATACGTTCAGAAATTCCAAAATTCATTCTACAGCAAATGAAAGAAAAAAAAAACAAAATTCCTTCTCGATCCTAATCTACAGATCAAACTAAATTCAATGGACTGAGAGAGAGAGAGAGAGAGAGAGAGAAAAAGTTGATCGATCAAATAAACGTAATGGACATGAATCGATCGTTGCTCGCGTTAATAGAAAATATCGTGAAGTTCGTTAACCGTGGATTAGTCCGTGGACCTGGCCGACGTGGTCTTTATTTACAAGCTGAGCATCGGCTGATAATCGTTTAAATGGCGATTAAACGAAAACTCGTCGCCGAGGCTGCTGTAAGCGAATAAATTGAACGAGGGTGCGGCCGCACGCGGACGCATTCATTCGCGGCCAAATTACATGCTCGTTCGCCGAATAATCGATGTTTCTAGTTGTCCGTGACATCGTTAAAACGACACGTTTTGCTGATGCCCCGGCGGAGAAATAATTGGCGCGCGTTCATCCCATCCCCTTGCCCCGTATGAATTTATGGCCGGCGCTACAGCGTTACAATGGGCAACGCCAGTTTATTCTTAGCGTGTCGCGCAGACGCCGAATGTATTTCTCGCAGCCAATTAAAATTATATCGCGGTAACAAGTCGCACGTAATTGTCCGGTGAAATGAGATCGCGGCACGGCCTCCAGCCGGCTGACGACCGTAATGAAAGAAAATTTATTGAGATGAACGAGCGCGAACGTTCACCCGGCGACAATTCCGTGTGTATCGCGTGTGTATCCATACACAAGCCAAGTATACTCCTTATAAGAGTTATCTCTCGCAAAGCGGCTCGCAACACGACGCAGCCGCCTTTGCGATCGCGTTACGTCTTCATTTTTCTTCGTTCCTCTGGTCTTTTTCCTTCTTTGCACGCAATACGATCGGGGACAGCGACGACGACGACCGAGAAGAAATTTATGGACGACAATTGGATTCATAGTGGATTCATGGTTTATGTGTAACGATCTTTGATTCGTGAGCATCAGGCGTCTTGTTTGTACAATGTTTTAAACGAAACCGTAAAATCCACTTTGTTTCAAATACAAGAGACTAGTATTTTGTCAGAGTTTCATGCTTGTTGACATTGGTAATTTGATTTGCAATCAGAGCAGGTATGTTAGATGATATAATAATAACAGAAATTTGGAAATCGCGTCGCCAATTCGTCAAAGTTCGAGAAATTTTACAAACAGATGAACGTACCTCTACGAGCAATAGAATATATGAACTGATCAAAAAAACGTGAAATGAAACGCTTGATACGTGCTTTATCTTTGAAAAGACGTTGGGATTGTGGCATTGCACAATCCCAACGTCTTTGCCCTCGCATTCGCCTCGATACGAGCCTTCGTCATTTTCGTCATGTAAGATTTCATTCAAACATTCGATATTTCATTAAATTTAATTTCAACTTGACGGAGAACGATTATTGAAATTTACCTTGCGTGAATGAAGAAATATCGAAACATCTGCTTTTCGAAATTTCCTTACCAACAGTAAGTAAGTTTGATCTCAACAACGTAGTTCGCAAATCGCAATGATCGTTCAACTTCCAAAAGTCGACAAATGTCGTTGACGTCCGTTGACGTTTGCCGAAACAAAAACGCGAGCTAAACTGCTAATTTGCACGTATTACTTACACGCACCGGTTGATATACAACGATATTGTAAATAATACTGCCGTCCAAGTGGCCCCGATGTATGTTAAAACGATCGAACAATTCGCTGCAAACATTTGCCTAGGATTTGTTACAACCCCCCTCGGGGTCCCCCGTTTATCGTAAAACACTGCGGCTGTTTTGGGTTTCAATCGTTCAACCGCCTGCAGCCCGGCGGAACGCTTGTTCGCAGATTAATACGATTTCCCCTGTCCTGGACCGACAACGTTCCGACTCGTAACCATAGTTGGATAGTATACTGCGCCTGTATCCGATACTTCTCGTGGCCATATCCGTGCCAGGCCCCCAAACCATCTTCCACAATCTACCCGTCAACCTGTCCCGAAGCGACGCGATTACTTTTTTCAGTTTCAATCGCGCGACGACCACCATTCCGCTTGTTTTCATATCGATCGTGCCGATTCAGCCTTCGAAACGCACCCCACGATGTCGCCCGTTACACTTCGACGCTTATTCGACTGTTTGGTATAACGACATCGCTATGGCAACTTGCGTGCAACCATTCGACGACGCTTTTCCACTTGTTCTCTCTCTCTCTCTCTCTCTCTTTATTCGCGTTCTGCTCGCGGAACGTGCGATTTTCCGCGACGTAGCCGACCAACCGACTCGTGTCGTGTACGTTGTCGTGGTAGGTTGTTTTGTTTTCAGCCAGTTATTCGAGCAATCAATTACAAAATCGTTAACACGCGCTCGCGCGCGAATGAAATCCAGAGCGGGTCCATTCCGCTCCGGCCGTGCTAAACGAACGCGAACGAAAAGTGTCGCAAGGGAGTTGAAAATGCGTTTCCTACCTGCGAAGGGGAAAGAAAGAGCACAGAGATAAAGGAAAGTATCTCGTGATATTTGCAAAATATGTTTTTTTTTCACCTAACGCGAATCGGTCGATAATTTTCTCTAGTAAGAATACTTTTTTTTTTTCTGAGATCGTTTTCTCTCGGAGTTTCCAAAGTCTGAGATATTTTTTTTTTGAACATTGACTCGAGAGCCTAATAATAAATGTACACGATCATATTTACTATTTACAGCAACTTGAAATCCCGATCAGTATATCTGTAATATAATACAATATATATAATATAATACATACACGCGAGTAGAATAAAAAATGAATCGTGATAACTCGAATGTTGTAAGCAAAAAAATGATAGAGTTGCCTGTGTAAAATGCAATTTGTCTGACAATCGCTCGTCGATGCTATGCTTATACGTTCGCGAAAGATTTCCATAAAAATTCGCGCGATCCAAAAGCCTTGCCCTTCCCCCGATCCATAGGATCTGAGTAACAGTAATCACGCAAATTTGTATGCGAGCCGAGGGTACATGCGAATGCAAAACGTAAAGATTCGCGAGATTCTTTATTCCGGTATCTACTGTATAAAAATCTCGTTTGCGAAATCACGTTCGTTTCAGGAACGAAAGAAAGGACGGAACGGAATCCCGCTGACACTCGAGAAAGGCCTGAAAAGATGCCGATTGATTTATACTACTTCGTGTGTAGCCCGCCATGCCGGTCGGTTCTACTACTGGCAAAAGCGATCGGCGTCCACTTAAACTTGAAAACGATTTCACCATTAAAGGGAGAGCACATGAAGCCCGAATTCGTGAAGGTTCGTTTTCAGTTTTGTATATCAACATAACTGGACTTTTTTTATTTGGACGGGTTTTTCGTGCAATCTCGTACTTTCATAAAGATGCGACTAAACGAACGGAATCTACTTATAGTTTTGCTCACATTCTTCAGTTTAATTATAACGAGTAAATTACTTACTCCGTGTTTTAATATTGCTATATTTAATATAAATATATTTCTAAATATTACGCTTACGTTCACTATCTTTTTGCGTTCTTAAATTCCCCGTAAATGCACAAAAAGATCTGCAGCCTAAACATGACAGTTCGGAATCGACAATTTTTGCAGAAAAGTTTCTTCTAAAATATTAAATTAATGTTTTATAATGACAAACTTTCTATTAAAGACGAGACACGTCGATTCCATCAGAGACATTAAAGTAAAAAAAATGGAAAAGTTTTGTATTTATATATTAGAAGAATCGCTAAGAATCTCTAAAAACACACTGTTTTATATCAATAAAATTTCTAACAGGAATTACAAATTGATCGTTCTGACCATAGCAGTGGCTAAATTTTTACGAGATTGTAAAATCTAGAAGGTAGAAGAAAAAGATGATAAACGAATCGGAATCCTCTTTCATAGCCTTTCATTTCCACGATGTTGAAAAACAGAATTTCATAAATTCCTTGGAAAAATAATTGCAAGTTAATGCAACGTTACTCCTTGATGGATTAATTCGTACGAAAGTTATATGAACATGAATAACAGTAACGTTTAAAACGTTCACGTCTATTTATACAACGTGGAAACGAAATTGCGGTTTGAACAAGTTTAAAAAACTTCACACTCGCTGCTAAAGAATTGAAGAAAGAAAAAAAAAGTGTGTAGTTCTTTTTAAAAAATTAATCGAAAATATTTCTACAATAAATGCTGGAAATTCAAAGAAATGCAAGTTTAACCATTTTCGCCAACGAATTCACTAAATATAATAAAAAAATAAATATCATTCCATGGATATATGTACATTTGTGAATTGTACTCGTGAAAAAGTTTCATGCACGCACATTCACCGAATGAAAGGAAAATTAAATGTACATAAAGATAATATGGCACTGAATGTTTTAATTAAATGCAATTGACAAACAATGATCCATACAATAATCCCTTAGCTAAATCCACAGCATGTAATACCTACGATAGACGACAACGGATTTATTTTATGCGAAAGGTACGAAATAGTGATTCATCATCAGAAACAAACCTACTCTTTCATAATATTTGTCACGTGCTTCACAGTCGGCCAATTATGGGATATTTAGTGAGCAAGTACGCCAAGAATGACTCTCTATATCCGAAAGATGCGAAAAAGAGAGGCGTCGTGGACCAAATGCTGTATTTTGATGCCGGCTCACTTCACGAGAACATGATTAATTGCTACGTACGTATTCCAATACTCTCGTTGTTGTAAAAACTTTAAAAAAACTTTAACAAGCGATGTGACAAACGCATTTAACAGCAGCGTGCGCGTATGCCTCGACGATGAGGTATTTAACAGTATGATTAACAATCCCACTTTCATCATTAATGAACTTTCATCATTAATGAACGTGAAAGAAATATGGATTGAACAATACAGGCTGTCTCACAATACAGGGTGTCTCACAATCAGTTTGTTCTATGAGTAGAAGAAACAAGAAAAAGAATAAGAATTACATGAAAAATACGACAGGCGATACATATCGTTGTTGATATGTCGGAAGATAATTTAACAATATCACAAAATAATTTAATAACATAAAAATGTTCGTGTGAAATACGCTGTTTTCAACGAGTTTCAATAAGTAGGCGAGTTAGCTACCATTTCCAAAGCGTCGAACAAAAAGTACTATTTTTGCTTTTTTTTTTTTACGACGAATGTACATACCTACGTTGATTAGTTTCCATTTTTCTTCTATATAACTTTTTTATAAAGCGCTTTCTGCTCCCATTCAGAACAAACTCATGAAGTTTGAAACTGACTACACCTTGTATGTATGTTTATTTTACAGCAGATTTAAATTATCGGAGGAAACGCGCATTGATTCACGGATTGATTGATGATTGATAGTAATCGTAATATAATTACAGCAATTATATTACGTCACATAATTAATATAGTTATCACATAGTTATTGACGGATTATTGATAGTAATCATAGCAGTTGCATTATAATACATTAATTAACAATTATCTATCCTTGATTACGTTAGTATCCTGTAATATTCTCTCGAGCACATTCCACAAACGAAAGAGACGTACAAGCTGTGGAGAAATCATGCGATTTGTTAAACACGTATCTCGCTGATAGGGAGTTCGTCGCTGGTGACGCGCTCACCATCGCTGACTTTGCCATCCACACGACGATCTGTGTTTTACTGGTAAGTGTATCGGTGTATCTCGAAATTCATAAAAATTAGAATTAGAATCTCTCTCGCGTGTAAGAAGAAGAAATTAGACGTTTGTCTAATAATAGTATAATAGCGCGTGAATTTAAATAGAAACGAAGGTGACTATTTAAATTCAAATAACTTGTAAAATCGAGACGCGTTGACGTGTGACGTTTCTATGGACTGCTTGGTCTTGGAGCGATAGTGAATTTATATGTTGTAACAAGTAACGGGGTAAAACGAACGGGGAAAAGAATGTGTCTCGGGAAAAGCAGGGTCGAAAGTAACCTCTTTGACATCAAACGGTTCGTTTCACGTTAATTGACGTTAAAGGTTAGGATAAAACGCAGCGAAAAAAAAAAAGAACGAAAAGAGAGAGAAAGAGACACGATACATTCTGTATCGCACGACTTTTGATCGTTTAACGACACTAGTACATCGATCTTTATCTCGAGCCTCGTTAAAACCGCTATATATCAAAGAATGAATTGAAGATTTATAATTTACAACTTGTCGATACAATCTTACAATTGTTAATTACAGTGTATAAGAAACAATCGGGCAGCGTACGAAATTTATGAAATTCGAAGAAGAAGAAGAAGAAAAAAAGTATACGACTTTTAATTCTTTCTTAATTGGTCTGTTAAAAATACGGTGATCACATTCTCTCTCTCTCTCTCTCTCCCCCCCCCCGTACGAATGGAGGTAGAAATGAGTCGTCGAATCACAAACAATGCTGGAGAATATTAAAGAAAAAAAGAAAAAAGAAAAAAAAGGTTAAAAGGTGAAATATTATCAGCAAAGTGTAATATATTTTGTCGGCAGTGCTTCGACTTCGATATTGGCCGATACGACAACGTGGAAGCCTGGTACAATCGTTGCAAGCAACTTCTGGATAAATTCGGTTTTGACGATGTGCACTCGGCTGGAACAAAATTGTTTACCGAATTGTATCGAGCGAATTTACAAGAATCTAGTTAACATTGAGGTCGTACAACAGGATGGTAGAACCGTGAACTCGGCTGCCGGTATATATACCGATCATCGAGATTAGACATGAAACCTATTAGATCGTTTCGTAAATCATCGTTTCGTTTAACGACAGAGATCACCTCGTCTTGTTAAGTAGAAAAGAAAGTGAAAGAAAAACGGAGCGATGGATTTGCGTATAGAGTACACACATTTGAGCTCTTTGTGAAATTAATACTGTGCAAAATATAAGTATAAAATATTAAATTAGCTATTTTCAATTTCACAGTTTGTTGATGTTGCTCGTAAACAGATTTTGATAGTTTACACAATTATATATGTTATATATGTTATATATATGTTGTTTGTTACGTATATTTTCAATATGTGATCGCAAGTTATTAGAGTTGTGTTTGTAATAGATTTTAATAGTTTTACAGGGCTCAAAAACGAATGATACAATCGAGTACGATTCTACGCAAAAAAAAGAAATTAAATCGAAAAGGAAGAAGGAAATTTTTTTTCATTGAAGCCTTCGTGTTTGGGAAAATCAAGTTTGAAAATTTATTGAGTATACTACTGTAAAATTGAATCGTTCGTTTTATTTTAAGATACTTTTATTTTAAGATACACTACACAGAACGCGTCAGAATAACATGTACAAGCAGCCAGGGGGTGATGATATTTTACCAAAAAAGTTCATTATTCATTACCAAATCAAAGGGAAGTTCTATCGTTGTTCCCATTTTCTTTTTTTTTTCCTTCCACTGATTGTTCCATCCTCGTTCGCCTTCCATCGAAGATGTCTTCCTTTTTTTTTTCACGTGCGTTCACGACCGATCGTGCGTGAGGCTACGTGCCGTGAATTACGCAACACGGACAATAATTTCGGCGGACGATTCGACGATGATGCGGCAGAAACTGCGGAATCCTGAATCCTGGCCGAGCATGCCGGCTGAAAAACCCGTTGCGCTTCCGTTCCCGGAATTCCTGTTCGACGGCCCATAGCATTCCCCTGTTCCTGAATTTAATTAACTCACGGTCCATTTCGCGAATGCGGCCGCGCGGATCGCCCTCGAGGAATCATTGAAGGGAAGCTAATGTTTTTACCGGCGAAATTGAGAACGCCTGCGAAGAAACTTCCGCCGCCGCCGCCGCCGCCGCCGCCGCCGCCGCTGCACGGAAAATCAACCGCCTTCCAACTCACGCTCTCTTCATAAATGTTGTTATTTTTTTCTTTTTTTCTGATTTTCTTTCCCCCGTCGAAATCATTCTGGCAACGTGTGAAAATTCTTTCTTATTCCCGGTGTGCGTATCATAGTCGATTCTTCTTCTTCTTCAATTACCAAAACGGAGACTCCTCGGAGACTCTGTTGACTCCCTGTACGGATGATATATTTTCATACAAGTTAAAAAAAACGAAACTGCGATCCTATTTACGAAACAACGATTTTACTCTAGCAGATCCAATGTTCATTTCTTGTTCGAGCAAGAATTTCATTCTTGTAGTCTCCATTACAAAAATAATATACGAACCTATTGAATAACAGACCGCGAAGGATGAATACAATACTTTTATTAAGAGAACGTGTAATAATAGTGATAGGATCATTAAGAAGAATTTTCAGAAATGTTTCATAAATTAAGCACGAGTTTAATTATGGAGTCTACGAATGTACAAAACATATATATATATATATATATATATATATATATATATATATATATATTTTACTATTCGTAGTTAAATATTTGACATTATTTGGCATGGTATTGCCAATGTTAATATTCAATATTTATTATTATTAATATTTGTGAAAAAAAATAAATTTAAAACAAACTAATGAAAATTAATATTTTCGAAAGGTTTTCACCTGCATGATTTTATTCAACAACTATCGCTACGTATATTATAGTTGTTTCATTATAAGAAAAGTTTGCCAAGTATTTTAATAATAATTCATCCTTGATCTCTTGCGAAAGCGAAGCAAATATTTAAGAAATTAGAACTGCATAGTTTCTCAAAGTAATTTTACTCTGCTAAGTGAAAAATCGAGTTTTCATTTTTTTTCCCCTTGACAACGTCAAACTACTATCTTACTATCTATCTCGCAATTTAATCACATTATTATGTTGCGATAACAACGAAATAATAACTAACTGTGAAAGTATTAATGTTAATAGGTAAAAAAAAATTTGTTTCGTTTATCAAACGATATAGTTCATCGACATGATTATAAATCGATAGTCGGGTCATCGTTCAATGATTAAATCATTCGTAACTGAATCTAATTGCCATCTATGTAATTAGCAGCACATGTTGTGTGCAACACAAGATCTACTAACCAAGAACTATGCTAATAAACTTATATCGTAAAAGCAATAATCGTTCGACGATGTGATTGAAAATTTCTCTTAAATATCTCCAACAAAGGATATTCGGAAGCAACAATTTGAAACGTTCACACAGACGTTCACTGATTTGCAAGAAAAAATTGTAATTAGTAAAATTCCCTCTCAACTTTTCTGCAACACTGTGTTCTAGAATATCAGAGAACGATTAAATACGATTAAAAATAATGCTCTTTGATAACACACCTAAACTCTAGGCTCCCAAACACTAAGACTCTAAAACTACACTTTGTATCATGTAACGTCGAAACATGCATCATCTTTAAGAGTTTTGAAGCTCAGCCGAATTAAATCATTAAACGCTCCGGATTAACTACTCAGCCCAGTAGCGAAACCCAGTGAAACGATCATCTACATTCATCGTTTTAATACGATCGAGTAACGTATATTCATTCGATCATGCCGTCGTGGCATCTGTCGTCGCTTGTATCAGGCTGGAAATTGCAGACGGAGCTTATGAATCTTTCCGAGCGAATTTTCCGCACGATTCGATCTACATGGGTGAATTCAATTCAATTTTGCCGTGCTATTCGTAATTAATCCGCGTCTTCCAAAAGAGCGTTCCCGCACTCCCACGGTACGGCTGTAACCGCAACTGATTAGAGCTACATTTCCGGTGGCGCGGACGTGCGCGGCGACGTTAAATCGAAGGATTTGCGGTCTCCTTGGATCTCTCGGTATTTCCACGGTGCATGCATCGCGAGAATCGGCCGGGTAACGAAGGAAAAGTGGGTCAGCACCGAGTTTACAAGCTCGTGATCGATTCGCGTAGCCCTGGCGAACGCACTGGCATTGTGCCGTGTATCGAACTGTTTTCTCAAAAAAAAAAAAAAAAAAAAAAAAGAAAAAGAAAAAGAAAGGAAAAAGTACGATGCAATCGTCTACGAACGTCTCGTGCCAACCATGGCAAAACGGAATATTTATTTATACGCACGAGATCGTTCGACGACGCGATTATATCGCCAAATACGGACATGACGGGTAATTTCTGGCTTAAAGCGAATGTAAAACAATTTGAATATATTACGGTAGAATGCAGAGTTCGAAACTCTTAGTCCGTATTTGCGATAAAAAAAAAATCAAAGGTCACTATGAGATAATGAAGATATTTAAAATTTAAACTTAACAGGTGAAGTAATAAGCAAAATAGATTTTTTATACAGCACTTTATGTGTTTTTTATGCTAATCGTTCTTGCGTCATTGCTTAAGTATAACTTGCTGATACGAATCTATATATGTATTCATTTTTACGAAAGTAATTTAATTTTTAAGGACACACTTTTGAAAATACCGCAGAATCAAATAATTTTCTATAAAGATCACGAATAATCGATTCTCTGACGTGTTATTCTCAAAATTCTTATTATACATTGTTCAATATTGTTAAATATTGTTCAATATTGTTTCTTGCTTTCATGGAACGTTCGTTTCTTGAGATATTGCACTCAAGGCTGCACTTTCATCTAGAGCGATCAATTTGATTTATTTGAAAAACGCGATCGTATCATTCCACTATGGAATTCCAATGTTTCTCGTTCGAATAGCACACCTCTCGATAAATACGTCTCATTGGATCGTTTCTGAACGAAATCGAACAAAAAACCAAGTAAAATTTTAAAAAGCGAAAATTGTCGCAAAAGAAGGATTTAATCTTGTAAAATTGTAAAAGCGACGTTGATTACAAGGGAAACATGTACAATTTGTTCCATGGTATTCCATTATTGCATTCGGTAAATAAATGACTACATTATTACATTATTGTAAAATTATTCGATACATGAATAACAAATGAACGAAACGAAATTGCACTCTACGAGCAAATGAACAAATTCATGCTACGTAACGATATCAAGTATTTTGTTTTACGAAATTCTATCATGTATAAGTATTCCTCGTAGTAAAGAATAAATTAAGTTTAAATGCGTTTAATATGCCAAAAAAGGGCATATTTCACTTTTTGTAGTGACTTTAAGCCATGCCAATCATAAAATACCATTATGCTGCATCCGTACCTTACTTTTTACTTTTAACAATTACTTTTCAATATAAATAAGACGAGATATAAAAATATTTTTAGATCTCTTGCATAACTTTCCGCGAATAACTTTCATCGATTTGAAACGATCTACTTTACAGCGTTCGTTCATTTCAATTTATAAATGATATATCCAAGTTCTAATTTCAAATCTGACGATCTGAAAATTTCAAAGAGATCGTAACGGGAAAGCACAGAAGATGGCGGTGCTTTCGTAACAGGCTGAAACCGGTTGGACATGCGCATGCTCTCTTGTTGAAAACGAGGACGTATAAAGATACGCAGCCATTTATAAAGAGATTAGAAAGCTAACTCGCTTAGACAGTACGGAATTATTTACTAGCGCACAATTGGGAGGCTTGTATTTGAATTTGCTTCGCCCGTCTCTCCACTTATCCGTTCTTCGAATCATTTTTCTTTTCGTCGTCTGAAGTTTCAAGTGCATACAACCGGTACGGAGTTTCGTATATACTGTGCTTTCAGTTTCCGATTTAATCGTGATTTTCATCGAGATTTCGTCTTCTGTTTCTCACTCTTGTAACTAACTGATTTGCGATTGTCGAGTTGAAATTGACGTACGTAGTTGGCGATAAATCGCGAATTGTTGTAACACGAAAAATCTTGTAAATCCTCAAGCTGCTTTATTGGTATAACGTAAATGGCATGTTTGGCTTCCTCTTTTGCAAATATAATGTAACGCGTTTAAACCAATGTGTTTACGTAATATATTAAAATAATATTATATTAGAATAGTCCAGATGTTGTTTAGACTTGGACTTACTTCTTTGAGTAAGTTTCGTAATTCTTGCATAATAGTTTCAATTTTGCAGAAAAAGCCTCTGAAAAACACGTTTGAATAAACGTCGGTAGAAAAAGAAGAAACGAATTTACGAATGGAATATTGAATGAAACTAAGCGATATAATTAAATAGGTCCTTTTTGGTTTAATATAATTAACTAACGATCTACTAAATTCGTTAAAGACAGAATGAACTAGTTTTGTATAACGAAAAAGGTTCCGTCTATGACAAAAGGATTCTGTTGAGTCATGTTATATACATAAAATCGCGATAAAAAAAAGAAAAACAGTAATTTCTTTCACGTCCAAGTCCAAGTTGCACAAATATCAGTTTCAATTATATGACTCTTTTTTTACAAGTTTTCCATTTTGAACTTTTCATCTTTTAGTAATTGCAGATTATTATTCACTCTGTTGTAAATGGACAAACTTTAGTCTTGAAAGAAGCAATTATTCGAAGAAATGAATCACGTTTCATCCGAGCTGTTACTTTTATTTTAAAGAAAATTACAAGAAGTGGCTTCGTTCGAAATTGTCGTGAATTGAGAAGCAACAATTTCTTTAAACAATGAATCGCACGTGGTTACAGAAAGCAAAATGCCGATTATTAGTTATGAAATCACGGGGAGCCCTCCATGCCGCACCGTTCGATTGGCAGCAGCCGCGCTTGGTGTCGAATTGAATCTCAAGCAGATCTCTTTGGCGGATCTAAATCATTTGACACCAGAATATTTGAAGGTACATAAATAATACTCCAATAATCTTAACACATATCCGTCCGGCATTATGCACTATTTGCACCGCCATTGACCAAATGCCGGCATTTTTCCACACTATTTGTAGAAACGATACGTTCTATATAAAAACGACCTAACTTTTAAAAAGTCATATATTTTTTAGTGAAATTTTGGGAAATGAAATAAAATGAATTTCTATTTATATATACACCTTTATCTTTGATTGTTTTCTTTCTGAAGTTAAATAAAAATTAAATCCGCGAAAAAGTTGAAATAAATTACTGAAAACATACTCGTTATTTTATTAGACTAAGTAAATTATTTTCGAAGCTTTAATTTTATCAATAATTAATTAAGTTCTTCAACGAACTGTTACTGGTACTGTTCGAAACATGTGTCCAGTATGAAGAGGAATGTTGCAAAAGTCACACGCGTAGCTAGTTCTACTTTTTCTGTTGTGAACTTTACAAACTTTGCAATATTTTTTTTTTTGCGTTTGCACCCTTATACGACGCAACTGAAATTGAAATCAGTCTTTTCATAGAATTATCTCTGTTTGGTAAAAATTACGTTTCAATTTATTCGGATTTAATAAAACAACAATCAATTATTTACTGCAGTATACAAATGACGATCAAAAATGACGAATTTTCGTCATGCGGACGGATATGTGTTAATATTGCTTTTGAATTCAAGTAGTGATGAGTGTCTCGTGTAAATTGAAGGCTATTCTATTATACTTGAATTCAATAGCAATTAATTAAAATACAAAATAATTATGTTTATTTATATTTTTCTCAATATGTATGTAGATGAATCCGCAACACACGGTACCTACAATTGATGATAACGGTTTCATCATGTGGGAAAGGTAAAATTTACGTAAACTTTGATATTTAATGACTAGGCATTTTCTCTTGTTTCTTTTTCAATCACTTGCTATTATACGTATCAATGTTTATCAGATTCGCGATCATATTTCGGATAACGAAATTTGACAAACAGAATTCGATAAATGGAATTTTCGTAAGAAATAAATAAAAAAAAAAAGAAACAAAATAGAGATTCTTGTTCGAATTGGAATTATATTATTATTCCAATACGATTTTATAATGTTGTGTTGTAACTGCGACACGGAACGAGAGAACAGCTTTTTCTTAAATAGTTTTCTTATTTTACATTTATTCTACACGTGTACAAAACACATAATAAGACTAACAGGATCAAGAATAAAAACGTTATGTGTGTTTTGTTGCTTTCAGTCGAGCTATTATAACATACTTCGCAAATCAATACGGCAAGGACGACTCATTATATCCAAAGGATCCGAAAAAACGTGCGCTCGTTGATCAGAGATTATATTTCGATGCAAGCACGCTGTACAAATCTTGCTTGGATTATTACGTAAGTCACATTGTTATTTTTATCGAATATGCTCGTTATTTAAAGTATTATTTGTAACTATTTCAGTTCACTTCTATGTAAGTGAACAGCAATGTACAAATGATTTTCTTGTCGATCATTTAAATTAGTCATCTAATGTTTTATTTTAAAATGTACATGTGCGAAGCAAGTAGATAACTAATGGTAGAAATCTTTGTTTATAGTACCCTATAATTTTTTATAAGGCCCCTAGAGATCCAACGAAATACGTAGCCATTGGCACGGCTTTGTCGTTTCTCGAAAAATTCCTCGAAGGACAAGACTACGTGGCGGGAGAAACCATGACTCTCGCTGATCTAGCAATTGTCGTCACTATTAGCACATTAGAGGTAGTTCTCTTGAAAGCATTGCCTTATCAAAAACTCTACTCTAAAAGTTAGAAATAAGAAAAGAAACAGTTCGCGAAAACTATACTTTTCTTTTATGCAGAGTCTCACACATTCGTTCGTATTCGTATTATGTTAATTCTCAACAGATCTTGGGCTACGACCTCGGCAAATATAAGAACGTGATCAGATGGTTTGCGAGGATCAGGTCAGAAGTTCCGAACTACGAAGACAATGATGCTGGCGCAGAGGCGTTTAAACAATGGTCGAAAAATATGATGAAAAATTGAACGTATTATACAAAATCATTTAGATGTTGAAAATTAACATCAGAAAGAAA
The DNA here is from genome assembly GCA_032399595.1 of Tetragonula carbonaria. Classification (NCBI taxonomy): domain Eukaryota; kingdom Metazoa; phylum Arthropoda; class Insecta; order Hymenoptera; family Apidae; genus Tetragonula; species Tetragonula carbonaria. Next base: position 873,312 of record JAUCRC010000020.1, read on the forward strand.
AAAAATTCTTTTTCTAGAAACAAATAAATTAATAAAACATTATCATTCGTTCTGTTTGAATTTTAGAGGATATCCTCGTCGCTTGTACGCATAAATTACGTACCACGTAACTTTTGATAGTGTCTAACTAACTATCATTCGGCCAGAGAATTAATATTGATTCCGAAAGTTGTCCTTTCTAACACAGTAAAGAACACTCTCTATTCAGGGAAGACATTGAACGATATTATAAATGACCGTGTATGACCTCGGAAGATCAATATATCACAAGTTCATAAAGTCATTTCAAAATAGACTGCACGCTAATGTTCGATCGAAGTTATTGTCGTTTTATCATTATTAACTAAAAAAGTATAAATGTGAGTGACAGCGATAATTTAAAAAGACCGCGTTTTTAATATTTACGCTGGGTATTACGATACGTGTAAAATTGTGACATTAGATAAATATATTTCGTAAACTATTAACGAACGAAATTTCATTTAAAAAAATGAATATTACGTTTAGAAGTTATTATATGCGAGCGGATAAGCGTAAATGAAGCAGTAATACGTGATACAAACGTCCAATCATTCAATCGTTTCGTTCACACTATATATATGAATACAAATGAATATTTTTCTTTAACGTACTGACAAGTAACAGATCGCATGCGCATTCATGCTCACAGCACTATCCACATTTTGTTCGTCAAATTCAGTTTCAACACGCTCGTAAATATATAAACTATAGTAAAGGCGTTATAACAAAACCTACACTCTGTCGAATTTACGTTCTCTCAAAAATTCTAAAAATTCGGCGGAAAAACTAAATTTTAGAAATATTAATACATAATAATAAATGTGCGTGTGAATACTGAATTTTGCAATTGGGATATTACACTAAGTGTTTAGTTCGTACTTGAATATTGTACAAATGATTTTATAATCAGTAATGAAGTAATTAGTTTACTTATTACTTCAAAAAGTATAACATGTTACAATAGATTGAATAAATGCTATATCAAAAAATGTATGTTTGAAAATAAATTTTTTTCGTATGTTCCTCAACTAGTATTATATTTAAAATTCTAGTAATTCTATGCGCCCAAAGGACGAAGTAAGAAAAATTAGCTAAAGAAAATGAGAGTTTAAAATAAAATTCCGATGTTTTTTGCTGCGATGATAAACTAAAAGCACGATGCAATTGACGTCGGACTGACGTTCACACAAGAGGGGAAAAAACTATTTCAAGCTCGTTTAAGGCGCAATTAACATTATCACGTACGTAAATAGTGCAATCAACATCGAATACAAATTAATGAACCTTGTAATTATAGTAGCCACTTGCTGTTCGCAATGCGGCCAATTTACTTTAATAGTAACCATCGTTTTGAAGTTCATTTGCTAATTATCCTCGACTTCGGTTTCATGTACGTTTTAATTACACTACAATGATCAGAAAAATTCTTTTTAATCAATACTTTCTTCTCTCGTTACCTTCTTCTCTGTAGCCGAACGAGGAAAATCTTTTCGCGAAGGAACTTTGAACCCTACGTTAAACATTTCCTAAAGAATAAAACATCATCAAGAATAAATATTTTTAATGTACACTTTTACAGAATAATTTTTATTATTTAACTTTTTTATTCATTCGGAAGGAATTTATATTTAGAATATTTATATTCATGTACACACATATAATTTATACATATCATGTATACATATATAATTATGTATAGATTTCTACATATAGAAACTTACATTTTTATTCTCTTTCTGATATTATTACTGATATTATTACACGTAATATTCTGATAGTAATATTTCATCTGAAGGAAAGTAATGTATATGTGAATATTCCTCGCGAATGTCCCTTTACGAAAATAATATTTATTAAAATAATTGAAGCTTTAACAAAAATCAAAGAGCCAATAAAACAAAACTATTTCCGATCAATTTTAAAACATGATATTTTTGTATATGTTTGTGTATATGTGTCAGTGATATTTATCAGGAAAAAAGAAAATTAACTGTGATTACAACCAAGCGATGAAATTGCCTTCCCTATATACATTACATACAAGTAATATGTACATATACATCTATTATATAGAGTATACAACGAATTGTGTCAGCGCACAAGTTCTACTCGCAATCAATTCACCTGTACGAAGCAAAACTGTACTGTACTTTCTTTTTATCATTCGCAAAGGAAGCATCTATTCGCACTTGTATCTATCAAAGAAGAAATAATAGTTGCAACCGTTAACAATAAGCTTAATTGGCGCACGCCAATTCATGTAAATTCATTGTTACAAAAAATAGTAATTATTTCTTTGCCGTGATATCGTGATCGTGTTCACTGTTTCGTGGAAACGCCAAGAAGGAACGCCAAGATTTACTATTTACTTTCAGAAAATTTCTTGAAACAACATCGTCTAAATTAAGAAACTCTCGACAGGTAAGAAATAATATAATTTATTATACTGTATGTATTTAGTTTTCCTTTTCTACGCTATTTATCTGTACCTTTGAAACGTTTCGCATGTATACTCGTTAACAACTCGTTAAGTTAATAACAGATAATAGACCTGCTATTTTAGTTTAGGCATATACTTATGTTTGTTGCGTAAAAGAAAGATAAATGAAATTCATATATAATATATTAAGAAATTAAGCATCGTTTGTTTCATTCATCACAAACGGATTTTGGCCACATAATTTCTGCTTCCTTCGTTTCTTTTTCTATGAATAAATTTTTCGTCTTTATTAAAGTTTGAGAAAAGTTCGAATATTCAGGGCGCGAACAATGCACAAAATCGCACAATAACTCTTGGCATTGTTGAATAATGACGAAGGGGAATGCGGTATGAGACGCGTTAAATGCGAAGGAAGGCACACACGATAGTTCTGTATAACTTTCGTATATGTGTATATTGATTTAGTCGGTGATATTGATTCTATCGAAAATCGTTGTGAACGAAACTGGCGACGCTCGAAAAAAGGACGTCTGTAATGGAATATTTCAACACTTTTTCGCTAGCTATATATCGAAAGTTTGAAAGTTGCAAAATATTTTATTTCGTTTAGAAGTGAAACACTATTCGACAACAGGGGGAAAAAATATCGCGATAATAAAATTTTAAAAACAGCGATTTTTTGCTATTGTTGTTCTATATATTATAATTTCAGTTATTGCGTGTCCATCACCTTGAATTTTTAATTATGTTATATGATATTAGTAGTTCACCGATTCGCTGATATTAAATATATATTCTTTTAGTTGACAAACAATCATGTCAGTGGATTTATATTACATGCCAATAAGTTCGCCTTGCAGAGCGGTACTTTTAGCTGCTGAGGCCATTGGTATTTCTTTAAATTTGAAAGAAGTAGATTTATTTTCAGGTGAACATCTAAAGCCGGAATATGAGCAGGTCAGCATGATTCAAAATTCTTTACAAAGTTCATTAGATTAAATGCCTATTATCGTGATAATAATTTATATATATATATATATATATATATATAACATTACGAAATGTATATATTTCTACAATATTTATGATCAACATAGGAAATATCCTAGATTTATAAATTATTATAAATTTAATATACAATCAGGGATTAAAAATCTTAAATATCAAAAATTAACGAAACATTGTATCCCTCAATTGTGCATCATTCCGAACAATTAACTGTAAAAGTAATTAATAAAACGCGGTAATTAAATCGAAAATTGCATTTATTCGGCTTTCTTTCTTTAGTTCTTTGTATTCATTTTATTAAATCAATCCTCCACCTAAGCTAATGCAATGTCAAAATGCAATCTTACTTGATTGTAACTATATGTAGTTCTAATGTTAAACGCAAAATAACATTCGATAACTGTCTTTTTTATTACAGCTGAATCCACAGAAAACTATTCCGTTTCTTGTAGATGGTGATTACAAACTAGGTGAAAGGTTTGAAATTAATATAATATATATATATATTAACATTATACGTTTCATTTAAACAATGTGTTACAAAGTAAAACATAATCGTTGAAAACTTATTTTTGTCGTTTTAACTTATCGATTACAGTCGGGCCATCATGTCATATTTAGCTGATCAATATAGTAAAAACGTTCATTTAACTCCACAAACACCGAGTGGTCGAGCCTTGGTCAATCATCGATTACATTTTGACATTGGTACTTTGTACAGAAGCATGAAAAATTATTACGTAAGTATTCAAAATGAATCATTTTCATGTCTTTTCACTTCTCTTCTTTCGTTTTAGAATAATAAAAAACTACAGTTCGTAAAATAAAATAAAAAAAAAAAACAATACGATAGGATAAGATAAGAAAAATTATTAGGTAATTTCCAATACGTATAGATAACACCGCGCTAAATTTTATTTTTGAACAAGTAATTTACGGAAACGATAAGAATAACTCATAGTCATGTTAACGGATGATACATGATACTGCGCTCCAAAAATCTTTCGATACCAAGTAAATTTCTTACAGTATCCAGTTGTGTTTGGAGGAGCAGAGAACTACAATCCAGAACACTACAAAGTAGTGGAAAACGCGTTTGATATACTCGATAAATTTCTAGATGAGCAAGATTACGTCGCTGGACGCAATTTGACCATTGCTGATCTGGCAATAGCAGCCACTGTATCAACATCAGAGGTAAACGTAAATGAATTATTAGAAAAATGAAAAGTTAATTAGAGATTCGAACGATGATTATTGATCGTAGGTTTTCGGTTTCGAAGTCGAGAAATACACAAATGTTACTAAATGGATGGATAAAATAAAATCATCCGCGCCAGGTTATCGTAAAGCCAATGGCGAGGGGCTAGAAATATTGAAGAAATTGGCCGATAATTCAAAAACAGAATAATAATCTATGCCAGTATTAGTATATCGACATATTATTAAATTCAAAAAAATTGAATATTTTAGTGAGTAGACAAATTTAATGTAACGTAGTATTTTTAATAAAATTTTATATAATCAATCATCTTACGACACAAAATGCTCCTACAAAGTAAACTAGCATTAAATTACAAATATATGCTTAAACTTAGCAATTCTTAGAAACAAACAATAGCATCCTTCCAAATTTTGCCTTATTCGATCAGTTCTACTCCTACTCTATTTCTTCAGAACCATCATGTTCTTCCTAAATCCAAATGAATTTTTCTCCAACCATCGTAAGAACCATTGCATGATTTGCACAATTAACAATCGGTCAGTTATATTCAATCCAGTTTGTTAGCTCTAAATAAAAATTCGGTAGAAAATCAATCACCTGCACCCGTTATAAATAACAATGGAAATAATTCGGACATTCGAGCATTCATGAAGCATAGAAACGAGCAAACAATGATACGGTCTTTGTCCAAATTAGCTTAACTGAATATTGCATCATTCCTTTAATATGACAACAAAAAACTAACAAATAGATGCCAACTTATACATCATAACGTACCTACAATAACGTTTTAATATCATACAGACATGTTTTTAATATACATAATATTACATAAATATAGTAAATCATATATTTATAATAATACAAGAAATATGTATTTCATGAGGTATCCTTTTTTGGCCTTTCTCCAAATATAGCAGTACCAACTCTAACATTGGTACTTCCCAATTCAACCTACGTAATATCAGTATTATATATTAATATGTTGTTGACATTTTTATAAAGGTACAAAAACAATTCTTATTGAAATTACCGCTTGTTCATAATCATTTGACATTCCCATTGATAATTCTATCTTTTTCGAATCAATACCCAATTCTTTTGATACTTTTTCCCTACATTCTTTCAGACGCAAAAAGTCAGGATTTGGTCCTTTAGTGACATCATATCCGTACATACCTATCGTCATAAGACCTACAAATTCTAAGCTTGTACAGTTATTAATAATATGTTGAACAAGAGAACAAACTTGTGTGCTTTCACAACCGCTCTTCTCTAAAAATATAAATTTATAATATATTTAATTGATTAAGTTGTAAAATCAAAATGATTAAAATTAACCAATAATTAAAATTACAATATATAATACCTTGCTCGTTGCTAGTATTGACTTGTACCATTATTTTTAATTTCAAATTTTCATCTGTTCTACATTTAGACCAAGCAGCACTTAATGCTGATGCGATTTTTTCAGAATCTACTGTTTCAATAATATACAAATTTGGAATAGTTAATAGTTTGTTTATTTTATTACGTTGAAGATGGCCAATAAAATGCCAACATATATCTGTACACGTTTCCAAAATACTTGGATGATTTCCCTTTTCTACTAATTCATTGACATAATTTTCCCCAAAATGTCTTTGACCAGCTTTATACGCATCGACAATTAATTCAACTGGTTTGAATTTACTCACAGCTACTAAACGTGGCTCAAAATACTTGTATTCCTGTGGAAAAAAGATTAAAAATACAAATTATTACTATGTTGAATGTATCTTAGCATATTTGTATTTTTATACAATGTATCTAACATATAATTCTAAACTAATAGAAAATATAATACTATATAAAATATAATACTATATATTATAACATACTAATGGTCTTCTAGCAGAAGCAATGTTAATTTTGTCCCGCACTACTTTTAAATTTGCTATTAATTCTGCCATTTTCACTGATTTGTAATCTCTTTATCAACATTTCTTATCAGTATGAATAATTTATGATCTATTGTGTAACATTTAAACATCTTATGTATGCTTGTAGCACACACAGAAATATGTTACAGTTACATATTCTATTTATACGAAATTATTTTGATCAAGATGTAACACATTTATTATTACAAATTACAAAATATCATATCATACTCCATACTCAACGCTTATGGATGAAGCCATTTGAGGGAGTAAGTAGGCAATGAAAATAAAATTATAGTGTTACAATCATAGTTAAGGTCTTATGTATTCGCCTTAACTCATTGCGAATGAAACTGAACATTATTAGTACCTAGATGTCGCTGACGAATATAGTGGAAACTCCTACATTAACCTTATATAAGAATAGAATAAGCTATATACTCTGTAGTCCAATATTGTGGAGATCAATTTTGAATGCGAAAAAAAGTATTCTTAGTTTGGAGATAGCTATAAGGTGCATTGTAACAGTAGCAATTTTAACCGTACCTGAATAGCGTGTATATTGTGAAAAGTGATTGCATGAAGTGAAATTATTTTTAAGATTCCAACATGACATTTATGAAAACTATACAACCAGGTAAATTTAATAAAGATTTTTTATTTCTTAGTATTTTTTAGTATTCGATAATTATATAAATAATAACATGTAACCTACAATTATAATCTATAATTTAATTAGATAAGTAATATGTAACCTGTACTAATAGTAATATTTTATCTCAATTGTGTGCTTAATTTTATGAAAGTATAATTTTTGCAGGTTTACAATTACTTCAAATGTCTACAAAACTCTTGTATGTACCTGTACGAACTAAATATTTCAGTATTACAGCAGAACCTATTCAGAATTATACACAGAGAACATTCTTATTAGAAATCATTCGTGGCATAGGAATTACTCTAACTCACGCGTTAAGCGAGCCTGTAACAATAAATTATCCTTTTGAGAAAGGTCCATTGAGTCCAAGATTTAGAGGTGAACATGCATTAAGAAGGTACTAATTAGTTATCATTTATTCATTTATAAAAATATAATCGTTGTGATTATAAATAATATGTTTATTTTGGTAGATATCCTTCAGGTGAAGAGAGATGTATTGCATGTAAATTGTGTGAAGCAATTTGTCCAGCACAAGCAATCACTATCGAGGCAGAGGAAAGAGCAGATGGATCTCGTCGTACAACAAGATATGATATAGACATGACAAAGTGTATATATTGTGGATTCTGTCAGGAAGCTTGTCCAGTGGATGCAATCGTGGAGGTAATAGAACTTGAATAAATTTAACCTAACTCCATCGTTAGACAGTTTTTTTAATTTATTTTGAAAGTGATCTAAAAATCCAAATATAACTATAAAATAGTAAATAGATAAATAGAAGTAAAAAATAATGTTCTTCCTAGATTAAATTCCTTTCCTTTCTCTCTAAGGGTCTGAAAGTACTTTTAGGACAAAATTGCTATGTGTTCTGCAAAAATTATAATAATAATAATAAAGGAATTTTTTTTAGGGTCCAAACTTTGAATATTCAACAGAAACACACGAAGAATTATTATACAATAAAGAAAAATTGTTGAATAACGGAGACAGGTGGGAATCGGAAATCGCAAGTAATATTCATGCAGATTATCTGTATCGATAAATAAACTATAAAATGTAGTGAAATATTACATTCATAGTACTAATAATAAAAAGAATGTAAATATTACATTTATTAGTACTAATGATAAAAAACGTTTAGTGTATTAATAAATATTATCTATATAGTATAATTTTCATAAAAAGATAATTCTATTTTTTTTTTAAGAATAGCTTATTAATAATTCCTTTTCTTTTATGGTGTTACAAAATTTTTTCAATGTTTTTATTTTAAAGTTATAATTAATACTTTGACTGCCACAATGACCACGATGAAAAATTGAAATAAAAATAATTAAATAATATTATAAAATAAAAAATTCTTTTATTGCAAATTCCATAATAATTTTTCCATAATAATATTTGAATAAAAATTAAATATTTCATTGTGTGAAACATGTAAATTTCACATGGTAGTCAATGTGTTAATTACACATTATTGCTCTCCTTTAGTCTATTAGATAGAAATTTCAACTCCTTGTAAAAGCATTTCCTAAGATAAATAAAAAGATATAAAAGAAAGTTGGGGATCTAAAAACAAAGATACAACTCCAAAAATATTCATAAATTAATTCTTTGAAGTTTTTACAAATAAAAATTTAGTCAATCAAATCATGGATTTGAAACAAAATGTGGAATTAAAAAGAAGAAGAAAGAACAACCCTCATTGTAGAAGAAATAATTAATCCTAGACTTTCTAAAATTTTTGTATGAAAAATATATAAATTGGGATGAAATATTTTCCATACGCTTACAAATTTACGCTTACGTTATCCATATAACAAAACTTCATATCATTTATTTTTCATTTAATGGGTATGTATATCTACACAAACATCTAACATGCAATTAGTAATTATATATCAAATAATGTCGATTGCACCACGTGCTTTGAATCTAAAACATAAAATAGTTGGAAGAACTATCGCGACACAGTAATCAGAAGGACCATTGAAAAAAAGAAGCAGAAGCCAAAAAAGTTATTAAAAAAACAAGCAATTCCTACTCGATAATACAATAACCAGAAAGGTTGTCTACATTTTAACCCGAGCAACAAACCGTATCTTGTTTCTCAACATTACTTTACTAGCACACTAATTGCGAAGTAAGAAATTTTCAAAATCAAACGCGAAGAGTATTTTATCATGTTTAACATTCCCGAAAATAAACGCAGGGCAACGCTATTAATCTATTAACTATGCACTCACGTTTAAAAATGCGCAACACTAATTGCGACACGTCCGGTGCAACCATGCTGGAGATTGCTGACGAATGACCACTTCTGTACTGCATCAGGTGATCCAGGAGCAGGAACAACCTTCCACGAATCTAGTGAAAGAATTTGGGCATTTTTTTTGAACGCAACGCTGCTTCAAGAAACGCGACATTCATTCATTATCGCAACACTAATAGTAAAAGTAATTGGAAATCGCGATGAAATAATGTTGCAACATTAACTCTAAAACTATAAAAATATATTGAATGAAAATTATTTCATGAACAAAATTGCACGAACAAAAACTACTTCAAATACTCTAAAATTAATTAAAAGCAATGACTGTGTAACTTAAGTGTATAACACTGAGACAACTATAGAAATTCAAATGAAAATTGCAAAAGACAATCGCGGTATAATAATTCGTAACTCTAAAGCGAACACGATTATCACTTCTTCGCAACTCTACCGCAATTCAACCCGTAATCGATATATCTCGCAACACTGACTAGAAAAACCGCGATTTGCCCAAAACGAAAATGGACGATAATGGAGAGGAGAAAAAAATACTAAATACTAACTACAAATACTAAAAGAGCATAGTGACAAAGTAGTAACGAGAATGACTTCCCATGCTCTGGAATCATTTAAACGATCCAGAAGATGAGAAATCATTTGTTGTGACCCTCTTCGTGGCAGTTTGCCGGGCCGCTTCGGCTTCAAGCCTCTTCTTTCTTCGAGCGCAATGCCCGCTGAAACTTACATCTAGCTCGAGTCTTTCTAATCTAAACTAAAACTAAAAAATAACTTATAAAAATGAAAAGATAAGCCGCGGAAGCTCAGCCCTATACATATCGATCATAGTGATCGTTGTTCGTTCGCACATGCGTGCTCGAGCAATACCTACGTAAACGTTCGTTTCGGGACCTACTCGCGACCTATCCGCGACCGCGACCGCGATACTAAATTCGAAAAATCGAAGGGTGAAACCAGAAACAAGTGGCATGCTCCATTTGTGCCGATTTCACTGTCGATTTTTCAAATTACATTTCCTGAAACAGGTTGGACACGCGAAAAGTGGACAGACGCGATCAGAGACTGTGCCAACCTGCCAGGCCCTACCTACTTATAATTAAACGCAGACACACCAGAAAGTATGCTACCTATCCTAACTGTCGTAATCGCCCTATATTTAAAAAATGGCATAACAGGCACACCAACACATTCACTCCACGGTTCTCACACATACCACTCGGGCGCAGACCTAAACTAGAGAGGACGTCCCGAGACACCTCCGACACCCGAGTTTACCATACAACTTTCACGCTCTAATTTACGTACCATTTTCCTGAAATCGACTGACAATAGCTAGCGATCATTGCGTAAAACGTGATTGAAACATATTTATTTTTACTGATATAATAATATTAATAACCGAGAAAAACAAAAATAACATACATATAATTTATATAGAAATTACACGTGCAAGTTGACTGGGAATCGTTCAAATCCACTATAATGAATCGCATAATTAATAATGCAACTATAGTGTATTTAATGGGTATTATTAACAATAAATTCATACTTCAAATTAGTGCGTAAATATTTTAAATATTACGCAATTTATAATGAATGGAATACAATAAGAACGACGCAATTCCACATCCTAACCATACACACACATGCGGAAAATACGTCGTGCACGATACGCTAACACATTGTCAGTCGCTACGAAATTTTCTATAAAATTACAAACTATGGTCATCGTGCCCAATGTCTTTCACCCACCCAAGTAGCACCTGGGCACGTGAGTGAGATCCTGACAATGAACACGGAAGGGATTAAACCTGAAAATCCTGAACTAAAAAGAAAATGATTAGTTTATATATTAGTAATTTGTATCTAACGGACTATTGTATTATTTTACTTCAAACTGTAATGACTCTACTCTTTCAGAAATTATTGAAATTGCAAGAAAATAAAAACAATGAACAAGATTTGAATTTTTTGTTAAAAAAGATATGGAATTTAACAATTTACTCTAAATTAAATATTAGTAGAAACAATCTCAGGCGACTTCTTCGTCAAAGCACATTTTCGAAAATGCGAAAACAGTGTCCAAACTTGTTGCTATGATTCAAAAATCAGCCTGTCGCGATGTATCTTCTTGCACATAAATTTCATACACGTTTCTACGGAAACTCTTCTATCTATTATATTTCTATCTATTAAATTCTACTGAAGTTCATAACTAATAGAACTCAATTCATCGAATCATTAATACTATTTAATACTATTATAAAAAGGAAGATTGAACACCATTGAAAACCATTAATTATTATAACAATTGTTAATTATTAATTATTATAACAAAACATCACCAGTACCAATAATAGTAATAACTGCATCTTTCATAGGAACAAAGTCGGAGAGTATCCGTTTTCTCTACTATGAAATGCTCAAACGAAATCGTTTCAAGAATAATTATTTATAAATATTCATAATTTATCTATTTATACGGATATTCATATGGATATTTTGTATATATTTTGTAAATTTATATTTACACTCAATATTTACTACATTTTGATTTTATATATATGTAATTAATATAAATCTATATATATAATCTCACTAATTGATAAAATCGCGATGTGCAAGAAGACCACCTATCCTGATCTAATACACAAAACACTTGAAAAAAATGTTACTACTCACGGGTACAAAAAATACCCGCGGTCACTATGCCCGTCAAAAATTCTACGTATACAACCGGTCACCCGTGCCGATTCGGACCTTTCGTCCTACGACATGATTGAGTGACCGGAGGAACATAAATGCATGCGACTCACGGCATAGATGTGAAGAACGTTATCACCGGTGCTACACTGAAGCGGGGAAAGTTATCGTGATCCTCGTCAAATGGGTACCACTGAGAATGGTACAAATCCCATTGTAGAAGCAAACGCCGTGAAGATTTCTTAAAAAACATAAAACATTTCCTTTCTAAAGACACAGTGTTGTTTGTGAAAATTTAAATTTTAAAAATAATTATAAAAATTGGGATAGTTTAAAGTAGTTTTATTTTACAATTATAATTTTACATTCAACTTCAATAGAAAGAGAGCTATAGAGAATAAAATTTGAATACAACTTGCTAAAATACTTACATTTTTAGCTTTTGAAGCATCATAAGATTCTTGCAGAATTAGGGGAAGTGGAGATTGTAGAAGTGAAGATCTGTAACAAAACGTTAAACGTTAGAATTTATATTTAAAGGCGAAGCAAAGTCTTAAGTTGGAGATAATGAAAGATTCTTACATTCTTCACTTCAGAGCCACCGTTGGATTTCCCCCCAAAAATGCAACAGTTGATGCTGTGAAGCGTCTGTAACAAACATTAAACGTTATATATTTGCTGTTAAATTTGAAAAATTGAATAAATTGAGATACAATATATAAAATTACTTACCATTTTGATCTCCGGGAGAAGCCTTATCCGCTTGAGCACTGACACACTCTACAGCGAAAACGAATATTGAACAAAAGAAAATACAAAAAGGAAAAATAAAAGACTATCGCACAATCGCACGTTTAAGTAACAATCGGCGGACTCACTGACTCTATCTTCGCGAATTGTAATTTGAATAAATTGATTATTTTATTTAATTTAATAAGAGCCATTTTGCTCAGAAAAATATTAAAATATTTCGCAACAAACACTGACTCTACCAACCGCATTGCGCGCGGTCACAGAAATTCTCTGATTAGTAAGGGCTATGAACATGTTCATCTAGAAAGTATTGCTGTTCTTCTTCTAGAATATAATTATAAAGAAACTTGAATATGAAATTTAAAGTTATTAGTTAGCTGTAAATTATAAAGTATTCCTCAATACTGAATACTGTAAATGAAAGACAATTACTGTATTCCGAAATTGTACTCTGAATATTTCCTATTACAATAGGAAGTATGCACATTAGTAATATATCATGACGCGTGTACGTAAAAATGTACATTTTGTCTTAAAAACTCACAATACAAACATAAATCTAACAATTATTGATTTATATTTTTACCTGAGAACTTTTGGATGATACTTCTTTCAGGGTGATTTTTCTGAATAACGCTTCTTTCTTTACAGATGACGCGTGCTCCTTTCCGCCATTCTTCCCGTTTAAAAATCGATCGTGAGAAATATCGATTTCGTTCGAGAATCGTAGGAAGTATACTGCATATTTCACCGTTAGGGGCGCTGTAATCGCTCGTTTCGCAGGAAATGATAACTTGGAATAAAAAATAAAAAACTCTGGTCTAAATCAAATACACGATCAAATAAATTCATGAGACATTCTTAAAAAAGAAAATATTCACACACCTGATAAAAACTTGTTAATACTTTAAATTGAAGCGTGAGAAATTTCATTATATTACATAATAAAATTATTATTTTAATTATTTAATACGTACATTCCTAATAAATTGTTATTGAATTTAATATTAGAATTGTTAAGAACTACACAGAATGAAATTAAGGAATTAACAAATAAATAGAAAATATTATAGTAAAGTGTAAAAGCATATAATAAAATACGTGTATATATATATATAATAAGTTAGTCAATTACAAGGTTACAGTATTTGTACTGGTTAGAATTGAAATTAAATTTTGGTATAAAATTATAAATAACTTTTATAATGCATGGTATGTTCTGTTTAAACATTTATATGTCGTTATTTCGTTAATTGTTGCAAATTATATGTAACAATTATTTGGTTAAATCTTACCCCGAGTTGAAGCCAAAAATCCACGTTTTATCTTAAAAATACACAACACATACACAAACTAACAACTATTGATTTATATTTTTACTTGAAAACTTTTAGATGATACCTCTTTCTGGGTGATTTTTCTGGATAATGTTTCCTTCTTTACACATGACGCGTGCTCCTTTCCGCCATTCTTCCCGTTTAAAAATCGATCGTGAGAAATATCGATTTCGTTCGAGAATCGTAGGAAGTATACTGCGTATTTCACCGTTAGGGGCGCTGTAATCGCGCGTTTCGCAGGAAATGATAACTTGGAATAAAAAATAAAAAACTCTGGTCTAAATCAAATACACGATCAAATAAATTCATGAGACATTCTTAAAAAAGAAAATATTCACACACCTGATAAAAACTTGTTAATACTTTAAATTGAAGCGTGAGAAATTTCATTATATTACATAATAAAATTATTATTTTAATTATTTAATACGTACATTCCTAATAAATTGTTATTGAATTTAATATTAGAATTGTTAAGAACTACACAGAATGAAATTAAGGAATTAACAAATAAATAGAAAATATTATAGTAAAGTGTAAAAGCATATAATAAAATACGTGTATATATATATATAATAAGTTAGTCAATTACAAGGTTACAGTATTTGTACTGGTTAGAATTGAAATTAAATTTTGGTATAAAATTATAAATAACTTTTATAATGCATGGTATGTTCTGTTTAAACATTTATATGTCGTTATTTCGTTAATTGTTGCAAATTATATGTAACAATTATTTGGTTAAATCTTACCCCGAGTTGAAGCCAAAAATCCACGTTTTATCTTAAAAATACACAACACATACACAAACTAACAACTATTGATTTATATTTTTACTTGAAAACTTTTAGATGATACCTCTTTCTGGGTGATTTTTCTGGATAATGTTTCCTTCTTTACA